>JAOBYJ020072799.1:0-10892 GCA_025403565.2 Palythoa heliodiscus
GTAATGGTAATGGTAATGGTAATGATAATGATAATGTAATGGTAATGATAATGTAATGGTAATGGTAATGATAATGATAATGTAATGGTAATGGTAATGATAATGATAATGGTAATGGCAATGGTAATGATAACGATAATGATAATGATAATAACACCAATACATAATGAGTGTAGCAAATGGTTCCTTAAAAATGACAGTCTGCAAAACAGAGTTCTTGAAATATCGTCATATTTTTTGCCCTGTTTCAGTCTTGTATTTTTTATTATTTCCTCCCTCTCAGAGTCTCGAAGTTTCCTTGGATTTTTCATATCATAAAGTCTTGGTCTTGGATTATTCATTGCTTTCAAAACTTTTGTGCTCAGATTTTAAAAAGACCTTCTCAGCATCTTGGACAATCTTGAATATTTACCATTTGCTAGCTCTATAATGATAACTCCCTGAAAGGGGCTTGTCAGTGTTATAATTAAAAATGCCAACTAGCAGAGATGCTGGCCACAAGGCTATATTTACACTGGCATTATCAGTGGGCAAAGGCCTCAAACTCGCAACCTCCAGATTACACGTATAACCACTTTAAACCACTCAGCTCAGCTGCCTCGCACAGACAGTGCAATTAACATAAATACAAGCTTAAGTTGTTCATTTTATTTGAAGAACTAAATATTACAGTTTCTTATAGATATATAATTAGACATGTCTTACTGGGAAGTTAAGGCAATTTTACTTTTTAATCAATTTAATGTCGTTATGTAAGCTATAGCTACATGAGTAAGAAATTAAATGCTTAATAATAACTATAAACTTACAAACCAAACTCTTACCAAATAATGGGCATAGCGTTATCTATAAATCATGGTTGGCTATTGCAAGTCTTCTGTGTACTGCTGGTAAGACTGTATATTCTATTTTGATATTTTTTAGGTTTAAATTTATTGGAACAAAAAATAGAAAATGGATCCTTGTGAATTTCGAAAGATGGGTCATGAAATGGTGGAGTTTATTGCCAACTACATGGAAAATATCCACCAAATGCCAGTTTACCCAGATGTAAAACGAGGTTTCCTGTTGAAACAGTTGCCGAGTTCTGCACCAGAAGATGGTGAACAGTGGGAAAATATTTACAGAGATGTGAACAAACTCATACTACCGGGGGTAAGTATAAAGCTTCTACAGGACTTTTGCATATTCTTTTTTTGTATTGCACATGCAACTCAATCTGACTGCCTTTAATTTGTTGCTTAAATCACTGGGTTGTTCCTCATATAATGGCTACAAACTGGCAGAAGTAATATATAAGCAGTTTCTGCAAATCAAATATCAGTTTTCAAATTTTTTATATCACAGTTATTGATAACTTTAAAGCTACAGACAACTGTTTTAATCCATATCAAGTCTCTAGATTTAATTTTAATCCTTTGACTTAATTTGTGATATCTATTCCTTTCTTGTGAAAAGACATATGTAATTATTAATTATACTTATTGGCAACTAAACGAAGCACCTTTTTGGACTCATGGTTTATTACACAGTCTTATTAACTTTTTGATAACCATTAACTGTTTACATACATGTAAAATAATTTTGAAACATTGGTAGTTATTGACCAATTTTTCCGTCACTTTTGATGTCAAGTCTGTTCAGTGGAATAGCCGGCACTTCCATGCATATTTTCCAAGTCTCACATCATCTCCATCACTGCTTGGGGAAATGTTGAGTTCTGCCATTGCTGGAGTAGGATTTACCTGGGTGAGTACATTTAATAAAAAATAAAAAGTCATACATTTATACGTTTACACATTTGTTCTCACTTTTCCTTAAATTCCAGGGAGTTCTGAGTTTTAAATCTGGTAGTTTGGCACCTGCATATTTACTGTATTATCAGAAATTTATCAAAAATGTAATATAAATAACACCTTCCTTTGGAAAATTTTAAAATCATAATAATTAGGTCATATTAGCAATATGACTACGTACGAGTTAGTAATATATAGTAATAGTAATAGTAATAGTAATAGTAGTAGTAGTAATAGTAGTAGTGGTAGAACGAGCTTTATTGGCATGATGTAAACGTTATTACATGTTGCCAAAGCATTACAGATTTTGTAACAAAACAACAAAGTAAAAACTAACAAAAAAACCTAAGTATACAAGTATATGTCATAATTATTTGACTTAAAATTAAGTTCATTGTTCATTGTTCAAATGCAGGGAATCAATTCTTAAGTGACGGAAAGAGTATATAAATAATATTAATCAAATGTAACAAGCTTTATTGGCATGATATAAAACATTTCTTACATATTGCAAAAGCATTATTTTTCAAAACTTCAAATGACAAATTAATGAAAATGATTAAAGAAAAAGATTAAAGAAAAAGAAAACCTATTTGTTTAGTTATATTCTTGTACAAAATGGGTCATATTTAAATCAAAAATTAACTAAGTAGTTGAAAACAAATGAATATAATTTTCATTTGAACAAATAGCAACAAGTAACTATGTAACAACGTTTATCATTTGCAGTAAATTCAGTACTACACTATCTTAGCTGGAGGGGGTGGTTTTTCTAGTTGAGAAACACTTGTTTATGAATTGGGCCAAAAAGAATGGTGCCTTTTTATCACGGCTTGAAAGAATGTCAGTTATAAAGTTTTTACTATTTGCAGGAGGTATCTGAAAAACGGATTTTAGTTTGTCAAAAAATATATCTTTTAGTAGTAGTAGTAGTACTAGTAGTAGTAGCAGTAGTAGTTGTAGTTGTAGTAATATTAGTCGTAGTAGTAGTAGCTGTAGCAGTAGTATTGAAGAGATAAAAGTTGAAAAACTGATGACATTTTGACCTCTTCAAACGCATTATTAAGTCAAGAATAAAAATGTAGCTAGTGTTTTGCTAAAACAAAAGCTTGTGTGATTTCTAAAACTCTAGTTTATCAGAAATAGAGAAAAAGAGTCACTCTGCCTATTTAAATTTGGTTTTAGATTGTTGATGAAAAACATTTTGTACACAAGACAAGTAATCGAATTTCCAAAGAAATTTGCGCAAAATGTGAAAATGGCATCGAAACGTTACAAGCATGCAATTTTATAACATTTTAACTTTTTTTAAAAAATTATTTTATTTTATTGCTATTAAGAAATTGCTTCTCAGTACAAGTAGAAAAGGAAAAACATCCTCCTTGACATCTTGAAATTTTCATCTGAATGACAGACAGCTAATCCAGCAATGACAGAACTAGAAATTGTGGTCATGGACTGGTTAGGTAAGGTGAAATACTTGTTTTTAAGTAGCTTAGAGACAGAAAATAATACAGTACTCTCCGTTTATAATTAATATCTCAGAGAAAACGAGAAAAGCTCAACATAATCAGAGTTTAGCATAACCAGAGATGCATAAAAATTCATATATTTTATGCAAATTAAGGTACACTCTTTTTTTTTTATAAGAACCTTTTTTATAAGAACATAAGGCTGAAAATCGCCAAAAATTTAAGAACATGTTAAGAACATGCTGAGGCTGAGAAAAGGTGAAGAACATTTATTTATTAAGATAACCTATGGCAAGTAGTTCATATAGTGAACTTGTTAAAAAATTTGCTTTTCGGTGGGCTTCTTGATTAAAGTTCGCAGATATCAATTTTACATCACATGTGTTTTCATTTACCAAATTGCAGTTCTTTCAGGTATATCTCTTGAGACAATGTGGCAAGAAGATCAGTACAGCTCTATTTTAAAATTTAATATAGTACAATTGCATCATTTTCATCATCATTTTATTTATTTAATTTGATAAAACAAATTTACAACCTTATACAACCCGCATATAGCTAAGCTAATCGGGGCGGGTTGTATAATTTACAATCAAATTTAACATAATACATCAGTAGTAGAAAATAAGGCAAATAAATAAATAGAAATAGATATACACATATATGCACAAGTACCTAGAATTTATATGAGAAGAGCAAGAACCTATAATAAGACACAGAACATAAGGAATTAATAATAATAGCTACAAGAGTTTAATTAATGATAATTAGTAATTTTTAACATTAACGTAGAGACATCAACATAATCATCCTCATTACTAAGTTCCGCAAGTAAAAATTGATGAATTTTATTTTTGAAAGGTTTTTTCCTAAGTTTACGCAGTTCAGGTTTCAGGCAATTCCACAATTTAGCTCCGAAAATGGAAAACGAATTAAGTTGAATTCTCAGTCTTGATTTGTTAACATATAAATTACCAGCATCAGAAAATCTAGTGTTATATGTATGAACGTCAGATGAACAAGTAAAAAGATCACAGATATTCTGAGGCGCAGAATCGGTAGATATGTCGTGCATATGGGAACATACTGTTTCAAAATAAAGCATGTACATGTACAAATAAATGTGTACACAAATGTACCACATACGGTACATGTATTATTTATACTATCTAAAATCATTAAAGATATTTTAAGAACATGTTTAAGAACATTTGAGGCTGATATCCCGAAAATATTTAAGAACGTTCAGCCTCAGTTGAAAAGTTCGACGTTCTTATAAAAACTTAAAGAGTGTATATTACAGGGGTACACCAAAGGGGAACTGTATGAATGTACTTTACATTATTTTGACGTTACAGTGAATGTTAAACGAGAAAGCATATTTGGCGCATGTTTTACAGTGTCGTAGTACCATTTTTTATCTCAACAAGCAATTTTAAGACTTACTTGAGATATACAGCAGATACAGGGTAATTTTGTACTAAGGGAAAGGAAAAATAGTTCGAGAAAAGCGGGGATTCAAGGTAGGTGAGTTTGAGATAAACAGTGGTAAATGACATGAGAAAATAATTTGTCAAGTCCAAAGGAAAATAGATTTAGTTCGACATAGAACAAAGTTTGAGTTAAGGAAGCGCAAGATATTACAGTGTAACCCCGTTACTACGACCACCAACAGGCCAAAATAAAGTGGTCGTATTACCGGGGTAAGATCATATTTCATAGCTGACGTGTTTAAAATGACACATATTTCAAGTGTATCAATATTTCACCTTCAAACAACTGTTCTCAAACATTTACATCACATTCAAATCATAAAATGTACTTCAACTAAAACAGAACTATTTGACAAGAGCTACTGAAACCAAGCAAATAGGGACAAACTTCCGAACGTATTTACAAAACTGAGATCATGTGGAGCGGGCTCCAGTTTTATTTATGGAGATGATTTTTCTATTTCCACTTGTCTGAGTTTGTTAGTGGTCATAGTTAAAAACAGAGAAATATGCTCGTTGGGAATTTAATAAGTGGTCATTGGTCGCATTAACAGGATGGTCGTATTAACGAGGTGATGATATAAGAAAATGTATGAGCATTTTGCCGGGCCAAGAAAAAGTGGTCGTAATAACGAGGTGATCGTACTAACAAGGTGGTCATAAGGCGGGGTAATAGTAATGGGTATTCCAGCTGGGTATTCCTGGGTATTCGAAGCCACTGTAGAGTCTGTTCTTCATTAAGGTTGCAAAACCTGATCAATGACTTTCACATTCATTGAATGATTGCGACACTTGCATGCTGCAAGCAGCATTGAATATCTCCTGGCAGAATCATACTTCCAACTACGAGCTTTATTTTAGGGGACAAGATAGCGGCAAGAAGGATGCAGGTTACTGGACATTGCCAACGCCATCCTAATCTTCCAGAAAACAAACTAATTCTGATTCTCTGCGAACCAACACAAGGCCACAGAGGCGAAGTTAGACAAAAAACAACGTTTGTGGATGTACTAAAGAGAGACACTCTGTGTAGGCTCTAGTTGCGAGTTGGCGGCATTGATGGATTGGTAGTCCTGGGCCTTTCCCTTCTCCTGAGTATCCTCTCACCGTTACTTTGGTTGGTTCCAGTAAACTGTTTCTCATCACCTTAAAATGTTTTCTGTGAAGACTGTTACATCTGCCTGTGTATCAACATGTAGGGTAATTGGAGTGCCATTCACTCCTAGATCCTTCTAGATTAATCTGATATGCCTATGCTTCCTCAGCAATTTCTTCTTCTTGTGCGGTGTAATGTATTCCCACGGCTTGATCTGACTCCACTTGGTTTACTCGTTGACTGCTTCGGCGACCCGTACCGCAACACACTCTTGCGAAGTGATTCATTCCTCCACATCTAAAGCAGCATTTTCCATTTGCGGGACAGACTTTGTCTGAGAATGTGCTTTGTTGCCACACTTTGAGCACGTTTGCTCGCCCTGAGGCCCTCCTCGATCCTTGTTTCTTGAGCTGTTGCGGCCAGGCTTGGTGATTTTCTTAAACTCTGGCTCTTCGTAGGCTTTATTTGCTTCTGCCCCTATCATGGTGTTTCCTTCCATCGCAATCTCATAGGCCTTAGCTACTTCTCTTACAGTTTTGAGATCCCCATCTTTTCGAATAATTTCATTTCGCAGCTCCCTATTGTGTGTCTTCACTATAGTCAGCATAATAATGGCTTGATCTAAAGTAATTGGAAAATCGGATCGCCTCCCCTGTTCTCTGCATTTTGCCTCAAAGTCTGAAAAGTACATTTGTATCGGCCATTCTGTGTTAAAAAGCTTGTATAATTCTAGTGTGTTGTTTCTACTGGCTTTAAAGTGTTTGTCTAGCTCTTGTAAATGTGAGTTATAATCTGTGGGCTCGTACGGTAGGGTTTCGATAATCTTTTGGAGCTTCTCGCCTCTCGCTAGAAAAATCAAGTCTAACTTATCTTGATTACTCACGTCCATCCATCGTACTGCTCTTTCAAAGCGCGCTTTCCAAAGTTGTCATATCTGTTCCCGTTCTTCGGGCTCTCCACTTAAATTGAGAGCTCCCACACTGGCTCTGACGCTTGTCAAAATTCCCAACTTGCTGCTCCCTCTTTGTGTTGTGTGATTTTTGTCTGGCATCCTTCTATTCCGTTCTCGTCGCCAGTTTAAAGATCTATGATAAACTCTGCGTCGATTGCAGCCATATTGTATTCACTGGTCCAGCGTCCTGGCCTGCTAGGTCCCAGTCCTAAGCATTCGATACTACAGGAACTTCCCTCTCGAGCCTCCCGCCTTCTAGGGAAATTTAAGCCTTTGGAACAAGGTTGTATAGAAAGAAAGCCAAAATAGAAAAAAAATCAGTTCCCAGAAAATATTGTGGAACGTGTGGACGAGGTCAACATCTTAGAAAACCAGAAGGTATACTGGTATCAGTTTTACTTTATATTGCGCTTGCAGTTTAATTTGGCGATATTCACAGTTTAAACATGGTTTAGACATTTATTAGTAGATGTGAAACTCTACAACTACACGTGCACAACCTAGGTACTTAGGAGGTGGAAGCAGTGGACAGCTGTTTCTTATTAGAGCTTGTCAACACTGGATAGCCAGGAACTGAAACAGATTCATAGACATTTAGATGGTGACTGCTTAAAACTACTCTCTAAATTTTGCTGAATTTTCAATGCAGGAAAAATGCTCCAGCTACCAGAAGATTTCCTTTTCTCCAGTGTGAAGGACGGTGGCTTAAGGGGTGGTGGATGCATTCAGGTGAGTGATGATTGCGGCACATAGCATCATTGTAAGGTGGATAGCTGTGATGGTGGCGGCCATCCAGACAGTGACTGAGACAGTGAGAGTTTTCTGTGATGATAATACAGAGACAGTGATAGAGAGCAACAGTGATAGTCTATCAAAGTTTTCCTTCAACAGCTTAACCTGCCGTACTAAAGTATTAAGAGTTGCTTCTGCGGCCTTCACTGTTGTACAATATTTTCATATACAATATATCTGATTTTCGTTGTTTTACGTCCTCAGAGATGTGGACAGTACGCAAACTTGCCTCTCATATGGCATGCAATCATGCATGCAATCTAAAGAAAACAAATGAATTTAAGGATAGATAGATAGGTGAGCAAAGAATAACAAAAAGGGGCAGCTAGCCCTAAGGGAATTGGACGATATTGGGGAAATGAAAGCTCCTTGGGGTGTGATATCAGTAAATACGAAGGGATGCTGTACAACACTAAAAACTCAGATATATTATATATAAAATATATAGGCCGCACAGCATTCTTTGTTTTTTTACTGTACGACAATGACAGTAATAGTGACAGTATCAGTGAAGTGACAATGACTGTGGCAGTGACAGTGACAGTGACGGTGATGGTGATGGTGTTGGTGGTAGTGTTAGTGTTAGTGTTAGTGTTAGTGATAGTGATAGTGATAGTGATAGTGATAGTGATTGTCATTGTCATTGTCATTGTGATAGTGGTAGTGCTAGTGCTAGTGCTAATGCTAGTGACAGTGACGGTGACCGTGATAGTGATAGTGATAGTGACAGTGACAGTGACTGTGACAGTGACAGTGACAGCGATAGTGATAGTGCCTGTAATAATGACAGCAACAGTGATAGTTGTAAAAGTGAGACTAATACTGACACAGATAACAATAAAGATTGGAAATTTATCTGTTGATGTTATAGTAAGCAACTACTGTTATTATATTAGTTACAGGAGGTCTGTAATGTCACTGATAGCATTGCTTTTTGTAATACCATCATTGTTTTTATAACCTTGTCCTTTATAGGGTTCGGCCAGCGAAGCACTGCTTGTTTCAATGTTGGCCGCGCGGTCAAGAGCTCTTGAGAGACTGAGGTTGAGTAACCCGGGTATTCAGGATGCCGTCCTCATGTCGAGGCTAGTGGCATATGCATCAGATCAGGTGAAGTGTGGTTGCCACAAATCTGTTTCTAAAACTAACTCTTTTCTGAAGTAGCCCTTGTAAATGCTTCAGCTTGAATTTAAAACCCTTTCATGACTTCTGAAACCCAAACAAAGTAGTCTTGTTGGCTTCAGCGCTTAGTGCAGTACTAATGCACTAGAAATGTATGCACTGGGGAATTGTATAGTATAGGTAATCTATAGAAAAGATATATAAGTGTACAGACACAACATCAGAAAAAATGGAGCTAAATATTGTTTTATCCAGTAAACCCATAGAGCAAATAACTCCCTAGTCTCTCGGTGATTCGAAGACAAAAAAACTAGATCTGTTACAAGTTCTTAAAGACCTACGTTTTGTAATTTATGTAGTTTAAGTCTCCTCTTGACTAAGTATGCAGATCACCAGGTACACTCATCGTTCGAGAAAGATGCCATTATTTCAAGCGTCACATTCAAGCTTCTGCCGTCAGATAAACATGGATCCTTAAAACCGGGCACTTTGGAGAAGGCAATTGAGGTAAAATTTGCAGTAATGATCAGAAGCTATTTGAAATTCTGTTTTTTACGGTTTTGAAAGCTTTTCCTAAATTGTCATTGTCGTCGGATATTTGAACAAAGCTGACGTTTAGAGCATTAGCACTTCGTTGGAGCAGTTGAAAAAAACTAAGAGAAGGATGGGTTTATATAGGAAGCAGTGAAAGAGGTCAAGGTCAAGTCTATTTTTTTAAAAAAAGCGAGTTTTATTAGATTGTATGACGCAAGAGTCCTATTGTATTTGTTTCAGAACACAACAGTTCACCCTTCCCTTAGAGACATTTATTTTAAATATTCAGACCTCGCTTCTAATTTTTTAATTTATCAGGTTTTTAACCAAAACATGTACTAGAGACTCCAAAATAGGGCATTTTGTTCCTCTTTTATACAATTGCAATAATATACTTTGTTGGAGTACAGAAAAATTTTGGCACAGCTCGGATGAAAAAAGTGCGCGTACCAAAAAAAAGTGATTCGGTAGGGATAGATTTTGTGTAGGTAAATGACTTTGCGCCATCCGGACCATGTCAACAGGTAGTCCGAGCACGGGTGAAATTTTGGTCCGCCTCGGGCGAATTTTTTTTCCAGCCCACTTCCCACGCGCATCATGTTCTGCGCAGATTAAAATGACGTAATCTTTCGAAATGAGTGGAGACTGGTGTACAGAAACAGAAAGGGTCCCTGAGGAACATTATTTTGTACTTTTTGAACGTTCTTGGTATCCAGACCACAGGTCTCTGTATGTGTTGTGAGTATTTAGTTAGACAGAGTAATGACGGGCAGTCCCAGTACAAATTTACGGTTACTAACAACACCACGGAAGCTTCAAAACCTGTAGTCCGAATACCTACATTAACCCAAAACATATCCTAACCCTCGTTTTCCTCACAAAGTTTTACCCATTACACAAATTTTTCGTCAAGCTCTATTATCCCACCCAAACTCTAATAACACATATCAATCAACACACAGTCCTATATCAGTCTGACAGTTTTAATAACTAATCTAACGGAGTATTTATTACCTTGGTACATACTGTACTGTTCTAAAACACAACACAATAAATCGGCTTTCCCATTATACCGCACACAATTCAAATACAGAACCTTCCTAACAACTATATAACACACCAACACTACTCACTGCATGCAGAGCGGAAATATAAAAAAACCGTGGCCCGAATACCTACTCATAATCAAAACAAAACTCCACTCACACACATCACTCAACACAGTCCTAACAGCCATGTTGATCTGAAAACTTTAATGACTAATCTCACGAATTAGTTACTACCCTGAGGCACACAGCTCTAAAACAAAACACATCGTATCGCCTTCCACGTCATGCTGCACATATAATTCACATACAGAACCTTTCCAACTATGTCACACACCAACACAACTCATTACACAGCGGGAATTTTTTACAAAAACCCGTGTCACGAATAATAAATAAAACCCGTGTCCTGATTACCTCCACAAAATCTAGCAAACTCAAAACACGGCCCATTTGTTCCCCTATAAGGATAGCTTTACGGTCCCACATGCAGTAGGCACCCACTAACAAAACCTAGTATCTTTAATTTTATACACAAACCCAAAACCTTATTTTCCCCACAAAATTCAACCCGTTAGGCGTTACACAA
>JAOBYJ020073015.1:5678-19031 GCA_025403565.2 Palythoa heliodiscus
AGGTACTTATGTAAGGGGTGAGGGAGGGTGTATAAGATGACTGGGTATTGAGGTACTTATGTAAGGGGTGAGGGAGGGTGTATAAGATGACTGGGTATTGAGGTACTTATGTAAGGGGTGAGGGAGGATGTATAAGATGACTGCGTTTTGAGGTACTTATGTAGGGGGTGAGGGAAGCATATAGAGGAAACATGGTGAAGTTGCAAAGGTACATGTGCTGAATAAAGGGGTGAAAAGGAATGTAGAGGTTTTTGAAGAGGCAAGGTACTTGTGGAAGGGGGAAGGGCGAGGATTAGCAAAATAGGTTGGGATATTGTTGTGTGAGTGGATGCAGAAAATGCAGATGCTTTTTGGTGACTCATTCACCACATACATGTTTTATCTACAGGAATTCTTACAGCACACAGACAAGAGAGTTTCAGAGTTGCAGTCTACCTTGCAAGAAAAAGATCAGGTAAGGCTATGTTTGAAAGTCCTGAAGTTCCAAATTTATAACAAAGCTATAAACGATCCTAGATTTGCAGGCAGTTTTGTATAATTTATTATGATCTGTTATCTGCCAACCATCAACAAGCAAACTGATTTCCAGTGGGAGGGGGTGGGCAAGCCAAATCTTTTTCTGTTCCTTAATAGCTCCTACAGTTTGTTGTTGAGTTGGCCAATCAGTGTATCTGATATTCAACCCCAAGGTCATGAATTCGAGCCCCAGCCTAACTACTGTGTTTTATCCTTTGACAAGACACTTTACATACCCATTCTAGTTACTCAGCGGTGTATCATTTCAGCTCCACCTGGGGTATACAAACCAGCGGTGGATAAGTGCACTGTTTAAAGGCATTTAAAGTCTTTCATCTTCTTAACACTTCTGAAGCTAAGGATTAGTGCTGGCCGTCCAGTGGGGAGTAGACTGAAATCCAAACCACTACTGACATAATTTTGGTGTACTTTAGTAAAGTAATTTGGTTTAAAGCCTGGTTCACACTAGTGACAGAAGTACAGTAGAAACTTGATAACTCGAACTCGAATAACTCTAAGTCTCTGCTAACTCAATTTAATCTCGTTTTTCCTTGGAGTTGAATTGAATATAAATTAACTCTGATATCTCAAAACTCCGATAACTCGAACTATTTTTTGTTTCCCTTTGGAGTTCCAGGTGTCAGGGTTCTACTGTGGTAAAGGTTCTTATTTTGACATTTTCTCGTGTACAGTATTGCAAGTGGGACTATGGGCAGCCGGCACTTTTCTTACAATAACAACTTGATGTATCATGCTTTTCTGACAGACGTACTAGTAGGTTATATGAATTTGATTTGTCATTTTAGGAAATAGGATATCTGAAGAACATGATACTGAAACTCACAGAAAGGGTTGATAGAATGGAGAAGACTGTGGATATCAGGATAGGTAATCACAACTTTCTTAATCTGTACTCACTGTTTTGTACCTGAACCCAATAAGCCTCAGAAATAACAAACATAATGAATATTTTAATAACAGATGAGTACATTTGCCAAGCATACAAAAAATTAGCCAAATGTTGACAGTTGAATAGTAATGATAATGATAATAATAGTAGTATTAGTGTTAGTAATAGTAATAGCAATAATAAAATCAACAACGCAATAATAATCAACTAAGAAAATAATCAAAAAATATCTATCAATCATTTATTTAGTTCAGACAATCAGTGAATTGTTATCTTTTAAGTAAAGAATGCGATCTTCTGGGTTGGAGTAGGTCTGACGAGAACTGTTGCTGGTAGGAGTCACCTTTTACAAACTCTATTGAAAAGCTAGGCTTTACCCTTACGAATCAGACATGTTAGTATTCGATTGACACACTGTTCTTTACTTGACTCTGACATGACGTCTGCACAGATTGTCTAAACAACAGTTACTGCCTTACGAATTAGACATGTTAGTATTTGACTGACACACTGTTCTTCACTTGACTTTGACATGACGTCTGCACAGATTGTCTAAACAACATTCACTGTATTACGAATCAGACATGTTAGTATTTGACTGACACACTGTTCTTCACTTGACTCTGACATGACGTCTGAACAGATTGTCTAAACAACAGTCACTGCATTACAAATCAGACATGTTAATATTTGACTGACACACTGTTCTTCACTTGACCCTGACAATGACGTCTGCACAGATTGTCTAAACAACAGTCACTACATTACGAATCAGACATGTTAGTATTTGGCTGATACACTTTTCTTCACTTGACTATGACATGATGTCTGAACAGATTGTCGAAACAAGTCACTACATTACGAATCAGACATGTTAGTATTTTACTGCTACTGCATTTGACTAACAAACTGCTGAGGTTGTCGAAACAACAGTCACTGGGAGGCAAAAAATGAGTCAGACCAATTACTGAATGAGGGTGCAAAGCACATCAGAAAATATCAATTTGTTGCACTAGGTATAGAGATAGTTCATGTTGCCGACCATAGTCCTTTTCAGGACTATTTTAACGTAGACAATCATATATTTATAGATGTCATTCTCATGAAGATCTCATACTCTGAAACCAAGTGATAATCCCTGTTTCGTTTTCTTGCAGATAATATGTTTAAAAGTAAAGTTCATAATTTGTTCTTACTAAAACAACTTTTCAAACTAAACATAAAAACTTCGTCTAAGTGATAATACTCGTTTATCTACAACTCAAAACTTGTTCTTCTAAATTTCTTTTCTTTTTATAAAAATTAACTTGTCTTTTTTTGTTTGGGGTTGCATTTAAGACTAATTAACACCGTAGATCTTGATCTTCAAACAAATGTAAAACTTTTACAATTAACCTTAACGATGTTTGACCTCTAGTAACACTTTCTCATGCTTAATAACAAAATTTCCTGACCTTTAGTAATATTTTTCAGATAAAACTAAACCTGCAACTCCACATGCTTCTCTAGAACGTAAAGGTAATAGTTTACTTGTCTTTCCACCACCAAATTAATGATTTCAGGTGTTTGTAAGGATAGCCTTTTTATTCTTGCTAAATTTTTAGTAAACTTGAAGAACCATAAGAGTGCATTATTTTGAAATAATCGATAACTGCGGCAGTGAGAATGTTTCTTTACTTTCAGATTTATTGGATGAAAGCCAGACAAAACTATCTTCAGATTTGTTGGAGTCCAGAACAAGTGTGACGCAAATCCAGGTTTGTTTGCTGCAGAATCAAGACAGTTTTGGTATTGTATTGAGAGGATATCTTTCTCCCCATTTCACGTTGACACACCGAATGACTGATAATTTCATGAACACGTGGAAGAGCATCATTACTAAAATTGTGGAGAAAAAGTGGTGATGTTCCAGCAGTTTTGTTTCGGCAAAAGTGATGTCCTTTTCTATTTTGTCTTGAACATTAATAAGGATCACACAAAAGAAAATGTACAGTATCCCACAAAATTTACGACGAGACTAGAAGAGTCTTTATTTCTATGATACCTTGTGATTGATTATTTTAGTTTTCCTCTATTTTTTTTAATGATATTTATTCAATTTTTGCCCAGCAGAATGACCTCGCTAATGTAGAAGCCAGGCTGTGGGGAGTCGGTAGTAAGTAGTTTCTTCATGCAAGCTGTACTTATTCTAGTAATATTGACATCAAAACGCAATAAGAAAGGCCGCATTTACTCCACATATATGGGGACCTTAAGCAATGAGGACAACAATGCCAACGCTGACAGCTCAGAAAAAATATGTTTCTGATTTGCTTTTACTTCGTTCTGTGGGTTTTTAGGGTTGTTTTGTGCCCGCCAGAGTTTTTGTGAACAGAAAAAGATTAAATGTTTTTCCCTGAAGGTAAACAAATAC
Organism: Palythoa heliodiscus; assembly: GCA_025403565.2. NCBI lineage: Eukaryota > Metazoa > Cnidaria > Anthozoa > Zoantharia > Sphenopidae > Palythoa > Palythoa heliodiscus. The sequence goes on from JAOBYJ020073015.1 coordinate 9,518, forward strand.
TGAAAACATTGTTGTTATCACGTCCTTGTAGTCCCCAGAACTCTTAAAAAGAAAAGAATTTTTAATTTGTCATATATGCAGAAGTCATCGCAAGGACAGCCGTCAGCGCCTGTATTTCAACTTTTGATAAAGGCTAACCTTATCAATAAAATGAGTTTGTTGAGGATGTTACCAGCAGTATATGCTCAAGCAAACATCTTTTAAGATGTTGAAAGTTGAAGCACTAAATTTTTAAACATCTGTAATATTTTTTAATAGTTAGCAAAACCCATTAATTCTCATCATGCTGTGTGAGTTGAAGATCGACTAAAGCCCAGGCCCAGGACCTGGTTCCGTTTTGCGATATGATTAACTTTTTAAAATAGCTGTAAGGGTTCACAATATTGTTGTGGAAGTCTTTGGAAAACTCGTTTACATAAACACTAGCAACTTTCAAGAAGTCTAAGATTATCTCCAGTCTGGTTAAAATTCCTGATAAATGGAATTCAGTTTCTTTTTTATTTGCATCTGGTTGTGTTAGTGTAATGCTTGTGTATGTTAACCCTTCAAGCCTCAAGCCTTTTAGCCAAACAAGGGGGGGGGGGGGTTCGTTGGACCCCTCCCCAAGATTTTCGTTATGCGTGGACCGATCAACTTGAGACTTGGCATGATTGTTAATTGGACCTCGAACTTTTATTTAATGCTAATCACGCGACAATTCTTTTGTTACCATGGTTACTAAGGCTTATAAAATGACTTAATTTTGTATTTTTTCTCAATTTTTGTATATTTTTATTTCTTTCTGCATTGTCTTCACGAATTTCTTGTATTTTTAAGCAAACAAATAACAAGTAGTTTCTATAGTAACAATTAATAATTAATTAACAACTGTTTCCAAGGTAACAAGAACAAAAATCCAAGTAGGCCGCCATTTTGGCTTAATATTCGATTTTTAAGATTTGTCTAAAATTAAGAGATATTATAGGAAATGGAAAGGAAATATCGTTTTATGTGATAAAAATGTAAAATACTGGAAAGGAAAGGAAAAATAACGATTAGTTTTCAATTTTTAGAAAAAAATATTCAAGAATTTTATAAAAATCCAACTTTCATGACTTCCTTTGATGACGTCATCCTTGATGACGTTATTTAATTAGTATCAAAACATGTATTCATTATCAAGGAAGAGTTGTGCGAAACTTTTGGCAATTGGTCAAGGCTTTCAGATTTGAGGCCAAAAAATTTCAAGGGGGGGTCCGTTCGGCCCCGCTTCCCCTCCTTGAGGCTTCTAGGGTTAATGTTTGTTTAATAATGTTTTAAGTTTATTGGAGTTAAAGATATGTAATTTTAAGTTTTGTTGATCACTTCACAGCATTTGATATTCAACCTCTGTTCAAGTGCAAGGGAACGTTTGTTGGGCATCAGGTACATTGTTGTTAGTAATAATATTCTGTTGTGATTCAAACCCTACCTCTAGTATCTTCTATTTTGTCGTTTTTTTGTGTCATACGTGCTATCTCCCTCTTTTCGTTTTAATGAAGGTTTAAATTTTTAAAACTTCCTTATGCGGAGGTAGGCAAAGACTGGCTCTAGCCAAAGTTTTGATGGTCAAAAATCATCGGTTTTTTTTTTGCGCTGTCTGCTTTTAATTAAGAGATATCTATGACTGAGAGACTAAAGCATGGCGCTTCCTACAAACACTGCAGCAATGGTTCTGTTTTTTTTACACCTCCAGGGACCGGTATGGCATCTATGTATCCATGGCGACTGGCTGTTCAGTGGTTCTTCTGACAAGACAATCAAGGTGTGAATTGTATCCAGGAAATTAATGATTTTTATTGTATATATTAATTCGAAACGTGTTTTCTGTTTGGTGGTATACTCTGTAGCGGACAAAATCAATGCTAAAAACTGTTCTGTACTTGTGATAATAGGTGTGGGATACATTGACCACGTACAAGTGTGTGAAAACGTTAGAGGGACACACAGGAATAGTTTTGGCCCTATGTACTCACAAGTAAGTCATCACCACCGTTTACAACGATGGAGTTTGCTATCAGCAACAGATGTGAAAGTGAGAATCAAAAATATTATTTCCCAGTATTTTCCGTCATGAATGACTGAATGAATGACTAGGAACTACCGTTACAATCAAGTTTTTTTTTTTAATTTGGATTTATTTCCATAAAATTACTTATCTGAATATTTTCGATTGAAACGTCTAGAACCAAAGAAAGCAGAGTTAGTTGAAATAGTTGGTCGATCAAATGAGTAAAACATATTTTTTAATAGACCGTGAACCAGTTAAAATAGACCCTTTTCACGCTTAGCGTGACACTGTGAAATTTTATTTATAGGAAAAAGGGAATTTACTATCAAATTTGTCACATCTATATATAAAGATAAGTAAAACTACCAATATATTAGCCCCTAAATTAGCAAAGAAATTAATTTTCAAATCTACGCAGTTTTACAAAGAAATGTATGGTGGGAAGGCATTGCATGCCCTGCGAGCCTCGTTATCATGCTAAACACACACATTGTCTTGCAAATATTCCGCGAAAATGTTTAGCTTCAAATATTCACATCTTCGCCAATTTTTGGCCAATCTCATGGAAACTTTGCATTTTACTATTACTGATGTGACAAATTTGATGATAAATTCGTTTTTTGAAAAACAGAATATTTATCAATGTCACGCTGGCGTGAGAAGGGTCTATTAGAACTTTGTACTCAGTAGAATGCCGCCATAGAGTCTTTTTAAGATAGAGGGAGGGAAACAATTTTAGTAATCCTTTTATTTTATTTTATTTCCTTTTTTAAACAGCAAAAAGCTTTACAGTGGATCTGCGGACTGCACCATCAATGTGAGTTTGAAATTGAATTGAGTAGGATTTGATAAATTGAAATATCCAATGTAGGGCCACATGTGAAACAAGATTTCCTGTTATTCTTTTCTCCTTTTTTCCCTTTCCTCTTGCTGTTTCTCTTTGTTGTATACTCCTTTTTCTCGTGTTTTTGCTTTCGCTCCACTTTTTTTCTCAACTTTTTTATTTCTATTTCCACCTAGGCCTTCTCCTCCCCAACCTCCTCCACTCTATTCTTTTCTTCCTCCCTCTTCTCCTTCTTTTCAATTTTTTTGTCTTTCTGTAATTTATTTAGTGTTTCTTTTTTCCTCTTCTACCTGCTTTTCTTTTTTTAACCATTGTCGTTCTTTTCTTTTTCTTTACTTTCGTTAAACGTATAAAATGACTAATATTTTTCGTCGTAGAGTTCAGTTTTTCCTCAACCCATATTAGTTGATAAACATCTTATAATAAAAAAACTCAAATTCATTGAGTTTAGACTCGTATGGCAAGCTGTCTGATTACCTAGCTTACGATACCTGGTAGGTCTGGAGTATAGATTCTTTGGAACGTTTGGAAAGTCTCCATGGCCACGAGAATCCCATATGCACCTTGGTGACACGACATAACATGCTTTTTAGTGGGTCACTCAAGAAAATTAAAGTCTGGAATATCGACACGTGTGAACAGATCAAAGAATTGACTGGCTTGAATCATTGGGTGCGAGCATTAGTAGCATCTGATACCTTTTTGTACAGTGGTTCCTATCAAACTATCAAGGTTTGTAACTTTTATAAACCATTAGCTTTCTAGCTTCTTTTGCACGATTTTGGAAAAGAAATAGCTAAGTCGAGACACACTAAGACATAATATTCAGTCACTGACGTTGATTAGGAAAGACCAAAACCGCTGAGAGTTCAGTACATCCAGCCAATTAAACGCCACTGTCCATCGTCAGGCAGGGAAGATTCCCATCAAAACCAAATAGGTACTTGACACACGTGTAGACCTTGTGTTTTCTTTACAAAAACGAATACTTCAACAACTCTCAAGCATTTTGAGAGCTGATTAAGTTTTCCCAAAAATTCTTTATCAGTTGTTTCAAGTTTAACTGATATTAGACTTTTCTTTCTGCCAGCTTTGGGATCTAGATACTCTGGAGTGTGTTCGTGTGCTTCAGACCTCTGGAGGAAGTGTTTATTCCCTGGCAGTTACAAAAGAGCATATCATATGTGGAACTTATGAAAATTGTATTCAGGTTAGAGCATGAAATAATTATTAATAGGTTCTTTGCTGGAGCTGGTAATTCTTATTGCAGCAACACTAATTGGTGACTGAGCTCACTTACATGCGGCTTTTTTCTGTGAAATCCTAATATAGGTCACTCTTTCTTGGAAAATCATATCCAATACTTTTGACAGCAATCTTCATTTGCTTTGCTGTAATTCTTAAGACACTCGCATACGTTTACGAATTATGTAGGAATTTGACTAACCCCTGCGAAGATCCTACCCATTAGGCAACCCATCGATTTTACACTTTACAATCTAACCTTAAAAGTTTTCTTTGTTTTCGTAATTTTGACGCTTTAGATAGCTAAAATTCAATAGTAGTTGGTTTTCGTCAGTGTGAAAATAGATATTGTTGTAAAGCAGTATCTAGTTTAACCCTTACAGATTTTAAGAGTAGTGATACAGTTGGAGAATTATCCCCTTTTTCGTGGCTTGTGTGAGAATTGTTTGCATAAATTATATTTTTGAGTATTGTTTATAAAAATGATCTCGGAGATGATGTCATATCTCATAAATAGAATGCGGTGGATTATATTATCTTAGGATGGTGTCATCCTTTACAAATAATTGTGCTATTGATCTCTAGTGAATAAAAATTAGGATTCTAGTGTTTTGATTGATGCGCTATCATGTTTTTACGGTCAGGTCATGTTAGCATTTTTATTTCGTTGCTGGCAAGGTAAAAGCAGCAGAGCCAAACACTGCTGACATTTCACAATTCGAAAATGACGTCATTTCCGAGAAAATTTGTACAAACAATATTCAAAAATATAATTTATGCAAACTACCCTCACACAACCTCACAACAGGGGTTAATTCTCTCCATATATCACTGCTAATAAGCCCAGTATAGTGGGTTTACTCCCAGCAGTTGTAGCTTTATATCTCAGTTGGCAGGGCACTGCACTGGTTTACAGAGATCACAAGCTCGAATCCCATTGAAGTCTTGAAATTTGTTTTTACTGAATAATTGCCTAAATTGTGAACATTACTACAATCACTTCATGTTTTAGGTGTGGGATATCAACACTCACAAACATTTAGAAACTCTCAATGGTATGTAATCATGCCTTTATCAGTAAAGTGTTAAGTGATTCGGTGTGTGTTTGTGTGAGTTTTTCCGTGAAGAGAACAGAGAAAGTTTGAATACAGTAGGACCCCAGTAACTTGGCGAACTCTGATGGGAAACAAAAATTAGTTCGAGTTATCGGAGTTTTGAGATATCGGGGTCAATTCAAAGTCAATTCAGATCCAAAGGAAAATGAGTTTAATTCGAGTTAGCGGGGACTTCAAGTTATCCGAGTTCGAGTTATCAAGGTTCTGCTGTATTTAACTTTCACCTATATTGAAACTATTATCGCCAAGATCATGTCTTGTAGAGTATGGTTGGGCAAAAATCAGTGACAAAGCGTATACTAAAAAGACGAAAGATATATAAAATATGACGAACTATACAACAGTGTTAAACTTAAACCAATTTATCTTTGAGAGTACATCTTTAAGTTGTGTATATATAAGATTCCCATTCGCGTTATTGCAATTGAGATGTCTTTCTATGGTGCAGTGGCAAGTGAACTCAGTTCTTTGTGAGTAAAATCCCAAGGTCAGTCGTTGTTCTGTGGCAAGAACCTTCCTCAGTTTTATTCAGATAATCAATACTCTTTTATTGGTTCTTCCGACAAGGGGATGTTTGGGGCAATGGCGGAAATATTTTCTCACTTATGAATAACCTTTCTTGTAATGCTTATTGCCCATTTTGGTTACAGGTTTTTTCTGTTTCTATTGTGTGTTAGGAGTTATTTTTTATTCTAATCGCCATTTTGGCCCACACAAGTGCCCTTTAAAACTAGATAATATTTCCCAAACAGAACGAAATCCAATGGTTAGTTCATGCTTGAGTATTCAAAGCGAAATAATCTACGTTTACATTCAGTACATGCAGTTATGAAAGATCAGTAAACATTCTTGACACTGCTGCGTGTTGCCTTCCAGGACATGTTGGAACTGTTTACGCACTGACTGTTCTAAGCGCGCCGGGACAAACGCGATTGTTCAGTGCCTCGTACGATCGCTCCTTAAGGGTATGTTGTTAGCTGAAGCCAACTTGGTCCATCTCTCTCAGTTTCCATCGCTCAGAAGGGTCTGTTGTTAACTGAAGCCAACTTAGTCTAACTGTTTTATTTTCCATCGCTCATTTAGGATATGTTCTTAGGTCAAGCTTAGTCCATCTCTCTTAGTTGTAAAAAAACCTCTACGATTAGTTGTTGATTTGCAATTATATATATAGATAGATCAATAGTAATGTGTTTCTGTTATATTTTCTCTCCAGCTGTATAGTAACATCTATGTATTACTTTAATGAAAAGGTTTTGTTTATAGCGGAATATATTATCATCTTTGTATCATTGACTATATCTACAAATGATCGCAGTATTTTTTAAACAATATATCAAATCAACACGAAGAACAAAGTCTTAAACTTTAGATGCTCTTGAAATCTTAACAAAACGCTTAGTATAACCAAAGTTAGTACAGTGGACCGGTTATTAAACTTAGAAAACTACAAAGAAGATTACAATGTTTCTTTGTTTCATGTTGTGTGCACGGTCACGGTTATGATCTTTTGTTCTAGGTGTGATGGCTCGTTAGTCTATTAGCCGTTTCCTTATTTACATCTTAAAACCTTGTGTAATCTGTGCACGGTCAACGTCATATTTCAATAGGGAAAGAGAGAAAAAAAATACAGAACAAAGAAGCCACCAAGTTTCTTAACCATGTTACTCTACTTTGGTATAACGACCTGGATAAGCAATGTTGTTTTCATTTATTTGTTTGTTGAGCAAGTAATTCGGTTATCCTCGAATGAGGATTTCAGTTTTGGAAGATCGACACAATTAGGCATTTGTTGATGATATGCACAAGTATGTTTTCTTTTTCATGATATTAATTGTTTTTACCCCAGGGGAACGGGGACAATGAGGAATGTAAAGACCGCCTTTCCGAATACTGATCTCTTATCTTGTCACCTTTGCGCGTAAATGAATTTGAACCCCTCCTCCTCCCTCTCACTTTTCTTCGTCATCCCAGTCTTTCGTGTCCTTCCCATTCAACATGGCACCCGAAAATTTTGGAATTTTCTGTCGGCTAAGAATATTAGATTCAGTTATAGAATTTAGATGGTTTCGTTTCGTTAACATGTAACTGACAGCCATGATTCCACGCATTGCTGTGTACTTTCTAGAGAAATATAAACAAAGTTTGATGTTCATTGAACAGGTGTGGAATCTTGAGAGTTTCACGTGCGTACAGACACTACTGCGTCATCAGGGAAGTGTGGCGTGCCTCGCCGCCTCTCGTGGGAGGATTTTTTCTGGCGCTGTTGACAGCACAGTCAAGGTTTCAGTGTTTTTGTTATATAGTTTTTATTTTATATTTTACGTTCCGCTCTAGAACTTAATTAGGTCACTATTTTGGTCGTTTAGCTCTGTACAAGTCACAGCTTTAGAAACGGTGAAGAATTCCTGGAAAGCAAATTTGAACTTGTGGTCCTTATGACTCTCATCAGCCTTTGCCTGCCCTTACACTCATTGATGTCGATAGGTATACCTGATGGAAGGTTATCTAGCTTGATTAATTCATGATAAGTTATTGCAGATATTCTGCGCCCACCCAGCATTTCAGACCAAGTAATGTAGATCTATTTTATATACTGAGTATTCCAAATAATTATTTAAAATATTAATATTAATAATTAAAATACTTATAATAAAAAGCTAAATCGTTTTACGAGCCTAAGTGGCCCATTGGAGCCGGCTTCTGCAGTTTTGAGCGGATGAGAGTCATTGACTGCCCGCGGACGGGACACTAATCCATTGCAGGTTAGCCCCCAGCAGAAGCTGGTTCTCATTTTGAACCCAGGACCTTGTGGCTAGGAGTGATCTTACCACTGGGCCAACCATATCTCTGTGTTTTAAGTAATTATTAAGTGCAATGATAGAATCGAACTTCAAATTGAGTTGACAAATTAAGTACTTGTTAGAAAACTGAAAACAACAGAGTAAAATTGAACATTGAGCCCTTTGTATTTCCAAATATGGCATAAGACTGCAATATACCTCATTTCAAAACTTTTGAAACCCCCAATAAGGCATCAAAATTTAAACATTTCCTATCATTTTAATGTATCTGGCATAACAGTTGTTCTTTTTTACAGGTGTGGCAGTAAAAACTCTCTCAGGTTACCAGGTAACATCGCTTTACGTGAAAGCTTTCTTCACGTATCTGCATCTCCTTATGCTGACGTCGCAACATCTGTGCAGAGATGCCATTCAGTTTCCACCAGTCAAAGAGCAGCAACTTGTTCACCTAAGTCACAAATTTCAGCTACACTGATACATACATACAATTAGCGAAGCTAGCAAATGCTTTGCTCAAGTGTTTCAAAATTACCTTGTTGGGGACGTTAAACCGCTTAAACCAAAGACAGTCGAACGTAAATTGCGATATCATGAAAATACGTTTTTATAACTGAGTTTTCAAGAGTTTTTTTGCAGCAAAGAGGCAGCTGGATTGTTTCCTGTGCTGGCACGAAGTTTTTGTTTCTTGGGTCATAAACGTATTTAGGTTTTAGCTGCTCCGTAAGTTTAACTAGGTTTGTGAAACCATTGTAACTTCTCTTATACAAGTCTATAAAATGACGTCCCTGTGACCCTCAGTAGCTGGTAGCAGTTAAAGAAATCATTCTGGCTACGACTGTAAGTTGATTAATCCTTGTTTAGCGACATACTCTCTCCTACAGAACCATTACTAAATATAATTAATTAGCTCTTTTGAGGTCCAAGAGAAATCAAGTTTTAATGTTAGAGTGATTTAAAGGCAGGTGCAAACAATTTACAATGTAGTTGAATAGCTATGTGAAGGTTGATGGAAAAGCTAAGCGACAGTAAGATAAGGAAATCGATAATTTAGGCCACCATCACGGTCATGCTAAAAAGTAAAAATTAATCTCTTCATCTCATCTCTTGGTACCTCCAACTCATCATGTTCAAGAAAGAGTGCTTTCAATTTCTTTTCTGACTGTTTTTTCATTGCTTTCCTTTTCCTTCTTCACTGTTTTTTCATTGCTTTCCTTTTCCTTCCTCACTGTTTTTTCATTGCTTTCCTTTTCCATCGTCACTGGTTTTTCATTGCTTTCCTATTCCTTCCTCACTGTTTTTTCATTGCTTTCCTTTTCCTTCTTCGCTGTTTTTTCATTGCTTTCCTTTTCCATCCTTACTGTTTTTTCATTGCTTTCCTTTTCCTTCCCCACTGTTTTTTCATGGCCTGCGCTGCAGACGGCGGACGTGTCGGTTTTATATTACAGTATGTACCGTCTGCGTAACGGATCCCAAAAGCTTG
>JAOBYJ020073016.1:0-10890 GCA_025403565.2 Palythoa heliodiscus
CGAAAAATCAAAATTGGTTGTAATTTTTAGTTTTCAACAGTACATGAAAATCAAGTGGACGAAACACCCACGGACCGGGTGCCTTAGTGCCAACCGTTTTCCTTCGACACAGGAAAACGAAAAGCGAACTTCTTTGTTCGTTTTTCGTTTTCGCACGACTTCGGAAAACGGAATTCGAACTTCAATTTTCGATTTCCGTTTTCCTAGGACTTCGGAAAACGAAATTCGAACTTTCATTTTCGTTTTCCATTCTTCGCTCGCTAACACTGTAATAACGATATTGAAATTTTTTTATTTTCTTTATTTAACACTTCCGTTTTTTTACCAACCGGAAGAATGCCTCCACTTCCGGTTAGCACGAGAAGGCCTGGAAAAACCGCGGCAATATTTTGGTGGCCATAAAATATACAAACTGGCTGCCCTAAAATATTCTTGATGAAGTATTTGTTCTCTGCTTAACTACTGAAGTAAATAAAAGCTATAAAGAAGAATGGAGCCCTGAATCCTCACGGTTGTATTTAATTTGTGAAGCGTAATTAAATGATATTACAGCGATCCTGGTATCATATGCACGAAAAGCATGGCTGTTGTTCATGGACAGCCTATCAAACGCGTACGGGAGCACTTAACAACGGACAAAGCCTCACATATTTTTGAGCACCTCAGTTCCAACAAAAGGTGCAAAAGCATGTCGTCACCTCAATGCTTTAAAATCATTGATCTCGCTGAAACTCCATTCCAGCTCAAAATCAAAGAGGCATTACATATCCTTTGGGACAAGCCTATTCTGAATTATCAAGTCAAGCATGATAACTTAATAAAGTTGTTTTTGTAACATTTCAATGACATCGGTTAATTAGCATTTGTAGTTAAGTATTTATTCTCTCCAAATAGCTTTGTATCTTACTACCGATGATGGCAAGAGAACTTGTCGAAACATGTTTAGAATCAAAACTGTTGTATTTTTATTGAGATTTATCGTTAGCCTCATAGTATCTAGACCTTTTGGTAACATTATACACAATTTCCTAGATCCGCCTCTGTAAGGGTCGATGTTTACTAGCTGCCGTGTGTTCCTTAGCATAAGTAAGTCTCCACTAGAACTATTAATAAATATAAGAAATAACACCAATGCATGGATAATGAATTTGCTTTAAGGAAAGTATATAGCTTATAGGGGAATTTTAACAAGCGTTTTATGCAATTACGGATCCTTTAGCTCCTTTATTCCCTAAGCATGCAACTTTCTTATAATTTACACACAGTATTGTGGCTCAAACTGAGGAGGATAGTATCTTTGAAGTCATATGTAACTTGTCGAAACATGTTTAGAATCAAAACTGTTGTGTTTTTATTGGGATTTATCGTTAGCATCTAGGAAATTCAAATGAACCCGCATCCATATGAGGGTCTCGTGAAATGAAAATAACCTTCTTTTCCGACCGACAAAAAATGCACGGTCGTTCAATAATCAAAAATATTAACCGTTAGCCATTATAACGCTCTATTTTGAAAATCAGCTGTTAAAATGCCGACGTTTAAAGTCAACCTTCAAAGCCGTATATCCATATACACTGCAAATATCCGCGAAAAATGGAAAACGAAAATGAACGTTGGAATTTCGTTTTCCGAAGTCGTAGGAAAATGGAAATCGAAAATTGCAGTTCGAATTCCGTTTTCTGAAGTCGTACGAAAACGAAAAACAAACATAGAAGTTCGATTTTCGTTTTCCTGTGTCGTAGGAAAACGGTTGGTACTAAGGTACACGCATTGGTTACCATTTGCTTTTTACAGTACAAGGATCAAACCAACAAAAAGATTTTGTAGTACAGAATCTGACAATCCATAATATATATTAACTGATCAGATATGCCATGTGGAGTTAAGTTTTTCATTAATTTAGGTGAACTAATTTATCTTATGTCAGACGTACATGGTAAGATGGTTTTCTATAGGGTCATTCAAACTCTTCGTATGTGGACATCAGTTAACAAAGCTCTGTTTTGGTCCACCTTGTTATCTTTTTAATACCTTGCCATTCGCTCATTAATTTTATAATTCAACTGTAAATCTCGTTTTATTCAAAAGGTAGCAACGTACCTGCTATTGATACAAGAACAATGATGAAATCAAAGACGTTCCATGCAATCCTAAAGTAGTGTAAACCCATTGCAATCAGTTTCAGGACTGCCTCCAGTAAGAAGATTGCAGCAAAAAGTATACTGAAAACACGTGTGAGCAGGCCAGTAACAGAGGCACAGCTTTAGTTAAGGAAAGCGATACTTCGATGATGGTCTACACTTTATTTAAAATAGTATACGAGCAGAAACGACAAGGGACATGAGACAAGACAAGTCGAGACATGACAAGACAAGACCTATAAGACAAGACAAGACAAGACAAGACCACGCGCTTTTGTTGTTTATTTCTCAAGGGACGTCTATTGACCATTCTGATCTCAAGGTTGATCAATTATAGACCAGTTTTAAAAGCTTTGTTTTGTCTCAGGTAGGAAAAAAACAAAAGCCGGTGGTTCAGTTCGAGCATAGTTAGTAGAGTTGAATGGTTATGAAACCTGATGGCTTTCTTTGGCATATGTTTTCTGTTCTCTATTTCACTATTGTTATATGACGTTGACCCTGCACAGATGAGATATAATTGAGCAAACAGCTAATAGAGAAACAAAATATCACACCTAAAATAAAAGATCACAACCGTAACACTGCATCCAACATGAAACAAAGCTGCATTGAAATCTTTTTTGTAATTTGCCAAGTTTTAGAACCAGTCCATTTTACTAACTTTGGATTGAGAATAGATGGGGAAAAGGACAAAACAAAGAATTTCTGCTAGGAAATTCCACGAGGGCAACTTTATAAAAATAGCTAGGAACTTTATAAAACTAAAACAAAAAAGAGAAAAAACAGTACTGGATGTTAGTAATATGACATATTAAGGATATGTAACGCTTCTGTAACGCCACTAGGTTGATTGTAATGTTGCATCATCAAGAGTATCATATTAAGCGTGATAAGACTTAGTATTGCAATCTCAAACTTTTCACACGTCACGACATCGAATAGCCATCCACGTAACGGATTCTATTGAAAAAGAGATAAATCGAAATGTTATTTAATGAACGAAAATAAAACATATCTGACGGTCAGTAAGTCAGAAAACTAAAGTTACACCAAGTTATAAGTTACAATGTAAACAATATGTGTGTGAAAATAGGTTTGGGTCGTGCAACAATTTTTGCTTGGTAGCTTGTTTGAACTTAGGAGAAGCTTATCATCAAACGGCGATCAGTAAATAAATAACAAATATAAAATTAGGCAGAGACAAAGAACTTGAAAAAAAAGCGAGCTCTAGGTGGGAATCGAACCCATGACCTTCCGTATACTAGTCGGACGCTCTACCTGACAGCCACGGGAACTCATATGGCGAGCTAGGTCACTGATTGGGTTATGATACACGGACTTTATTGCACAGTCACTTCATTGGCAAGGCATAAGTGTCAAGCACGCACTGATCTCTTAACTGCGTCACTTACGACGACAGTAAAAACTCAAGATTGTCTTCCCCCATCAACTGAGGGTTTTTCTCCGGGAGGTCCGGTTTTCCTCCCTTAGCAAAATCGGCTCGATCCCAGCTAATTAGAGTTGGCTATAGTTAGCATAGAATAGCCACCCCGTGGAATGCTAAAATTACTGTTATTATTATTATGATTATAATTATTATTATCATTATTAATATAAGCCAGATCAGAATTTGTTTCGGCTGCATAAACTAATCATTGCCTGGCCGGACTTTCACTCAGGGTATTAAAATAATTGGGGAGAAGGTGCTGCCTTTGCTCTAACATCTGCAAACGGTTAGACTTTCACTTTGGGTCTTAAAATAACTGAGGAGAGGGTGCTGCCTCTGCCCTAACATCTACAAACAGTTAGACCTTCACTTAGGGTCTTAAAGTAACCGAGGAGAAGGTGCTACCTTTGCTCTAACATCTGTAGATAATTAGACATTTGCGTTTTCTCGGGTAAGGACGTAAAACCGTAGGTCCAATCTCTCGGCTCACTATCGCATTAACTATATTTGGATTCATTAACGTGAGAGGATTTATTCAAGACAAACCATTAAAAGTTGAGTGCGGCGCATTCATCAGTCGGTAAGGGACAGGTTACAACTTACAACTTACAACTTACAAATGTATGATTTAATATGTTTGTAATTACCTGAGGCTTGTGTCTTTCCCGTTTGGATTTTGGCTTTTTTCTGACAGCCTCTTTCAGTAAAGCAACCCATTTGCGCTGTTTTTCAGTGAGAAACAGTCCGGCTCCGTGATCATACTAAAACCAGTTAAAAAGGAATTAACTGTTTATTTTGAAACAAACGAGGTCAATTTTTGAAACAACAAACCACGACTCAAAAAGTACACTTACAGCCGCTTTCAGTTCTTGAAAGTTATCGATGATAATACCGATGAATAAGTTGAAAACAAAGAATGTTCCAATAACTATGAAGATCACAAAGTAAATATAGGCATAAACGTTGCTCTCGTACGACGGCTGACGATCAACCTACAAATGAAAAAGCTAATGAGAATTGGAAATATCCCGTCGAGGATATTGCTAAAAGGTTAACACGATCTATTAGTAAAATACAAACACGACCCAACATTTACAGTAAGACACACCAATACACAAAGAAGCGCACAACAAATAAAACATATGAGCTTACAAATTTTTGGCATTCCATGAACTACTATTACAATTAAAATGTACGATTTAACAATGGTCTAGAATCCTAAGTATTGCAATGGTAGAATAAATACCAAACAGCTATGTATGACAGACAGCTATATTTTGCAAACGATCAAATTATGGAATATCTTTATTAATTAAGGTATGTGGGATGGTATAGCTGTTTAAGTAAAAAGCTGACTCATAAATCTGAGATAGTGATAATAATAATAATAATAACAACAATAATAATAACAACAAGAATAATAATAACAACAATAATAATAATAATAATAATAACAATAATAATAATAATGATAATAATAATAATAAATAATGGCTCGATTCTTTGGTGTAATGTCGGTATAACATCAGCCAGAGCTAGAGCGTTACATTTACATAATATTAATAATAATAATATTGTCCCAGAAGGAATATTAGAAAAAGAGGAAGTGAAAGTTTTGTGGGATATCAATGTTCAGTGCGATAGAGGCAAGACCTGACCTAATTTCAATTGACGAGAAAGAGCGAAAGGGAATAATCCTCGATATTGCTGTACCGGCTGATGTAAGAGTAGGGAGAAAGAAAGAGAAAAAGTGGAAAAATACCAGGACCTGAAGAGAGAAGTAGTACCTGGTGGAAGTTGTACCTGTAGTGATAGGAGCCCTTGGAAGTGTCACCTAAGGATTTGATAGTTGGATTGAAAAGTTAGGGATAACATTCAATGTTGGAGCAATGCAAAAAACTGCATTGTTGGAACTGCAAAGATATTGAGGAAAGTGTTGGAAATGTAAAGAAGAGATAATTCTGTTAGCCCTTGGTCATTTGTTATGACTCGCCTAACAAAATAAATGACGGCAATGACAACAGCCAGAACATGATGTTAAAGTAGTAATGATAATAATAATGATAATAATAATAATAGTAATAATAATAAAATGTTGCAAAACTCTTGATGTCTGGTCGCTAGGATTTGGGCTGCAAGGAGACAATAGGTCGAGACGAGTTCGAGGTTTTCTTCCAAACATAAGTTGCGCAGGGGAGTGATTCGTAATGGCATTTGTAGTATTTCGGTATTGGAGCAGAAAATTTGCTATTTTTTGAAAGGGTGATCCTTGGCCTGCCTTGAATGCAAGTTTGAAGGTCTGGCCCAGTCGTTCTGCTTGTCCGTGATCAATTGCGGGCCATTGTCGCTGTCAAGGCGCATTGGGATACCGAAGCGTGCAAATAGTCCACGAAGTGCTTCGATGGTGGACGTGGCTGTTATGTTTCGCATTGGTGTAATCTCTGGCCACTTAAAAAACGCATCCACTACGACCATGAAGTAGAGGTTATTTATAGGCCCTGCAAAAAACCTATGTGAACTCTCTCCCACGGGGCTTGGGGATAAGTCTATGGATGATACTGTGGTGGCGGAGCGTTGCGTGACGAGTTGCATTGCTCACAGCTCCTGCTCCTGGCAAGGGATTCTATGTCTTTATCTATGCCTTGTCACCACATGTGGTTTCTGGCAATCTCCTTCATTTTAACAACTCCTAGGAGACCGTCGTGAAGCTCTTTCTGGACACGAGGTCTGAGTGCCTCTGGGATCGCCAGCTCTGAGCCACACGCAAAAAAAAGGCTTGATGCTGTCGATAGTGCTTGTGCGTGGAAATCCACAGAAGACAAAGGTCTGTACTTTGTGTAATAGGGGATCAGCGCTTGTGTGTTGCCTCACACAGTCAGTTGTGACCGGGTGGGGTTCTAAATTGCTCTAATTGGTGTACTTTTGCATAGTCAATGTGGGATTCACTGTGAGTTATTCGTTGAGGTAATTGTGATAAGCAATCTGCGTTGCTATCATCTTGCGATGATCGGTAATGGATATCGTACGAGTATGCTGCTAACTTGGCGACCCATCGTTGCATCCGCATGGCAACTATGGGAGATATTCCTCTCTTAGGTCCCCAAATGGTCTAGAGTGGCTGATGGTCAGTGCGAAGGGTAAAGTGTATGCCGTACAAGTACATGTGAAATCTTGTCATGCCGAATATCATGGAGAGGGCTTCTTTGTCAATCTGTGCGTAGCTTTTTTTCACCGTTGCCCAAGATTCTTGAGGCGAAAGCGATAGGATGTTCTGAGCCATCCGAATTGCGGTGGGAGAAAACGGCACATAGGCCACATTTGAATGAATCACAGTCTAGAATCAAAGTTAGCTATAGGTTTGGGTTGTATGGGACGAGAACATTGTCCACAGTGATCATAGACTTCACGGTGTCGGTGCCGTCCATGACCATTTGACCTCTTTTCTGAGCAACTGATGCAAAGGGTATAAGACTTCCGAGAGGTTTGGAAGAAATTTTTGGCAGTAGTTTATCAGACCAAGAAAAGCCCGTATCTGTGTTGTGTCTTCTGGTGGAGGAGCCAACTTAATTGCCTCAACTTTGTAGTTTAACGAATGGATGCCATCTTGGTCTATGATATGCCCTAAATATCTGTATCCATTTGACTGAAGCCGCTGCAAGACTTCAGCAAGATTTTTCAGATGCTCTTCTCAGCTTTGCCTGTCATAAGAATGTCATCTTGACAGCACAAAACATGTAGGTGATCTTTAAAGATGCGGTCCATTTGCGTCTGGAATATTGCGGCTGATGAGGCGATTCCAAACGGAAGGCGATTGTAGGTGTACAATTCCCTGTGAGTTGTTAGCGTTGCATACTGTTTTGAGGAATCATGTAGCGATATTTGAGAGTACGCTTTTGTTAATCTAGCTTTGTAAACAAAATTCCGCCATTTATTTTCTCTTGGAGGCCATCAATGGAAGGTAAAGGATAGGTGTCGGCTATCAGTTCAGGGTTGATAGTGACCTTAAAGTCGCCACAGAGTCGAACATCGCCTGCCTTCTTTATCACCCGTATCTGCCCATTCACTGTTGGGAACAGGCGAGATGATTCCTTCCTTTTCTAAATTGTTTAACTCAGCTTCAACATTGGATCGGATAGCGTTAGGAACTGTGCCGTATTTTTTGATGAATGGGAGTTGCACTGTCTCGTACACGTAATTGAGCGGAATACCCCTTGAGACACCCTAATTTGTCACTGAAAACGTTGTGATGCTTTTCAACTAGGTTGGTTAGCTCGCTATCCTTGGCATTGGTTTGTATCAGTTTGATGCTTGACCAGTCGAGTTTGAACAGCTGCAACCAAGAACGCCCAAACTATGCAGTTCTCGGTCCGTCCAAAACGTGCATTTGCGCTTCATGGCACTCTCCATTGTGACTCACATTGGTAGTAACTGTTCCTACAGGGGTGATGGTTTCGTTGCCATACGTGCGCAGCTTAACCTTTGTGGGTTGTAACTTTAGGTGGTTGCATGAGCTCTCGAAGGTGCTGAGAGGTATGACAAATATGGAGGAACCTGTGTCTAGCTCCATGTTAAGAGGTATTCCCTCAACATTAACTTTTATCATGATTGGAGGGTTAGTGTTATTTTCGCATTTGAAGATGTGCAGACAGGGAATATTTATATTGTTTCCTTCCTCCTCCAGAACGCCTTCGTTTAGACAATGCGTGATTTTGGGCTTTGGTGTAGGAGTATTTTCCGGATGGGGTTTGGACATGCATACGCTCGAAATGTGCTCACGCTTGTTACATGAACGACAGGTCTACGGGATTGTAAAAATTGCAGGCCTTGCGCACATGCCAAGTTTTTCCACAGCTAAGACACTTTTTGGATTTATTGTCGCGTTTGAAAACCGGTATTTGTTGACCTGAAGTGGAGACGATTGGCTGGGGTTCTGGGGTTATAAAATGGATAAGAAGTTACAGACTGTTGCATATGCTTGCATAAAAATCTTTATGCAGCAAAATTATATTTAAAAGCTAATCTATCAAAAAAGCTTTCTTTGAAGCCATTTGTATTAACTTTGGGCTTCATGCATGGTTTATGGCTCAGGTAGGCAGATGCTTCTGTATGCCGGCTTCGGCAGTTGGCCATATAGCAGAAGTTGCTGATTCTGGGCGATATTATTAAAACACGTTTGTCAGACTTTTCTACCATGTCTGCAACACTAAAATTTAAAAATGTATACCTTCTTTTAAAGCATCTAGCTAGAAATTGCTGTAAATTGTTCAAATCCGAGGCACTAGCTGCAAAGGCCGAAAGCGGTAATCTTTGTAATCTTCGTAATCTACGTAATCTTTGAAAGAGCAATAGCATTAAAAAGATGGTCTATCTCTTTCTGAGATAGAACTTCGATTCCGCGGCCCGTGTGCCATACTGACGCAAATACAGTATAGACTTAAATCTGGTAGAGCCCCCGAACAGTTGGGGATTTAAACCATGAAAGCGTCTTATAAGCTGAGGTTGCTATAGAGGCTATAATTAACAATTATTCCACGAACGCGCGTTGGATATGAGGTAATCGATAGCCGACGAGGCGCGAAGTGCCGAGTTGGCTATTTTCACCTCATACCCAACAAGACGTGAGTGGAATAATTGTTTTATTAAAAACAAACCACTGGGTATTTGAGTCAAAATGATTTTTCAAACTTCTACTTCATCAAAAGTTGTCATTTATCTGAGAATCTACACTCGAGTGATTTGGCGGGCTTTTTGACCGAGCAACGACACACGTCATCGAAATTTTCGCGCCTTTCAAACAAGTTTGAAGTGTACAACACCAGCTATCTGCGACAATTTTGTTTAGTTTTTCTGTTTGATTTTTCGAAATGGAATTGAAGCCTTTGCTGGATTTACTGAGTACCGGATTTACAATTATTGAAAATGGCTTGTTTTCCGGTAATGAACATATTGAAATCTCTAAACTTTTTTAATAATGGCATGTTTCTCTGTCAAAATGTCAGTGTCTTAGTACTACAGTTTTCGCGAGTGAATACTGCAATTATCTTCCTACAAGTAATTTATCACTATTTGTGTTGTTGCTGCTGTTTTTTCCCTTCAAAATTACATTGACATTTAGTTATTCCTTTAGTATTTTTCTACCTTCCTCCTTTTATATTTTACCTTATTTGGTAACTAAATAAAGTTTTTAGCCTGCCTCGACCAGCAGTATAGCTATTCGCAGGCTAAACAGATCTGTAAATTGTACTATATCATAGCAATAAAATTATGTTATGTTATGTTGAACAGTTACTTGTTGAGTTCTACCAGTCCTTTATTGATTTACTCAATTTGCCTCCCGAGGCCGAGGGACTGCTGATTAATTCTGAAACAAGATTAGCAGGATATCAAACTTGTTTTACGGTTCGAGTTTCGGCTTTTGCATGACAAATTTCATTGAATGTTTAGCTCTTTATTGCTAAAATTATTCTGTTCGCGTCATTCGCTATAAAACAATTTCGTTCAATTTATGCTTTTGGCTACTCTAGCTCAGAATTCTTTAAATAGGTTTTATTTCAGGGTTCAAAAGCTCTAGATGTCTTGTGTTTTCCGGCATGAATCGTCCTGAAAAATTTTTAAACACGATTCTGGTTTGAATTTCGTGGCTGTTTTCTATATATGGTCAAACTCATGTATATGAGCTAATATACAGTGAGTAGGGGAACCAGTGAAATTGCTTGAAACTCAATATCCAGTGGTTTGTTCTTAATAATTGATATTACTTTAGCCTTCGTTTATTACTCGCAAAAAACAATTTTAAAAATTAAAGTCAACATCTGCAATAGTAAATACCATGTTTATGACCGAAAAAAATTTTGTGAGTTCGAAATTGGGTTGAAATTACAGTCACTTTAAAACAAATATCCATGCAAAATAGCGCTGAACACTATTGCACACCCACACAAATCACAAGCGCTGCTTTGCAAGCGCTGAGACGGAGAGAATCACGCATATACTTTACTAGACTCCTTACAATTTTGATGATGTAGATATATTAACAAATACTAGTATACCTTTGTGGCGTCCACTGCGTCCTTCATAACCTCCATCCATCCTTCGAACGTAGCCTAAATTAGACATAAGAGATTTGCATCAAAGTACACCTTATATTTTTTCAGTTGTACCATATGTAAAGAGGTAAAATTTTGGGTATACTTCACGATTCGCTAAAGATTTTCACAACAGATCTTCAATATTTTATTCAACTGAGGATAATAAAACTTTTAAAGCACTAAATATGGAAAAGAGCATCGGCCAAAAATATGT
>JAOBYJ020073231.1:0-10887 GCA_025403565.2 Palythoa heliodiscus
AATCTTTTTATGTTTTATGCTGTATCGCTAAGTTAAATTACGAGTTTCAGTCAATTTTCTACCACAAAAACTTTCCTTCTTATCTAGCCTCAGCCAGGCTGTCAGTGTGTTTGTTCTTAACTTATTCTTACATTTGGCAAATTTGAGCCTCGTTGTTCTTATATAAAGTCGTTCTTATAAAAAAAAAGCGTGTTTATGTTTTGTCTAACTAGGGGTATTAACCAAAGGTTTGGTATTAAAGTGATGCCAAGCAGGATGTTTATTTTCTGCTGTTTTTTAATTCGTGTCGTTCACGATTTTGATTTACTTGTGAGCTTGCTAATATTTTTCGAATACCTCCGTGAGAGCGGAGAAGAAAGGTTGTTTATCGGCAGTGTTTCTGCATCGGGAATTTCCCATTCTTTAGAACGTTCAGATGGAAGCTGTCACCACGATACAAGATATTATCAATATCACGCGCACGCCACTGATGAATAGGGAAAACAAATCGATCATAAAGCAACGCTGAGGAACTTATAAAACAACATTGTCTTCCTCGCGACAAAACACTGAAATGCATATCGCCCTGATGAATATCAACGCCAGCCAATACAGCTGGATTAGACATGCTAAACTGCAGAAAAAAAATTACAATCAGTTCTCGTTGCAAAACTCTTCTCGAAGACAGGGAAGAAAGGCTCAGGCTGCTGCATTAACGATCAAAAATTTAAATGATTTGAAAAAATTTTTTGTTTATTTGTACTGGTACAAATATTTTAAAAGCAGTTACTGTCACATACACGTGAAGACATTAATTCTTCGCAAAGCCAGAGGGGAAATTTAGGTATTTCATAGATAATCATAGATAATCATACTTACTGACACACGATTATCCATGATTAAAGGTACGAAACATCTAACTTTCATCCTATCTATAAATTGATATCTTTCGTGTCAAATGCAAGAACATGTTATTTTAACATGAAAAACTAGTTCTACTGTTCGCACTTCCACAGATGAATAAAAACCAATTTAAAAGTTTCTTCTTAGATAATTAAATAAAAACAGAACATTAAACAGGCACTTGAAAATACGAATTTCATTTTCTCCGATTCCCGTACGTGTTGAAAATCCTTTCAACACCCACTTCAATGTAATATCTTGCCAAAAAAAGCTTACTAACGCCCTAAAATTCGTGACAAATTACAGCTTCATTTGTAGCTGCATACAGTTAGAAACTAAGAAAGCTGTTTTCTCTCTTCAAAGTACCCCAAGAACAAATCTATTTTTCCAGTTAGCCAATTAATACAGTTGTGGTTACGACTGGGAATTAAATATACCAATTTTCGGCAATCTCTGGTCCTGAGTCAAAACCAAATGCTAGTACTCCATCCAATATTAGGTCGTAACTCGACTGAAACGCAAGCAAAACTGTACAACATAGTCAACAACTTGAGATGGCGTCCGGAAACTAGAGTTCTTGAGTGTAAAGTGGAGTATCTCATATCATCAAAACAATTTTTAAAGATTGTTGCGGAAGTCGTTGATGTAAATGAGCGATTGGTAAAGGGCTAATTTTAGTAATTATTGCCCAAGATACAACAAAGCACAAAGCAATTAACACAATTCGTGAGCGTTTGGCTCGAGCAAGTCTAACTGAAACAAGTAAACCGATTGCTATTCAATTTCTTCACACGAACAAGACTTGGGAAACGAGTAAATAGCAAGTTTAAAGATACGTCCCGGTGATGTCACGCTACTTGGGCTAAATCCGGAGACAAAACTCACTAAAATGTCAGTTACTCGATCCGTATCAATAACACTAGTTCAATTGCTACAAATACATCTGTCTTTCTTAAAGGAAGATATGAAGCTTATGTGACGTGACGTGGCCTGTTGTTGTTTGAGAGCCAATCGAATTGCTGCATTTATTGATATTAATTAATAAGATCAACTTGGCCGTCAATCATCGAGTCATTAGCAAGTCAGTCACAGTTAGGTACAAAACACAATTCCATTAAAACGTGAATATGAAGCAGGAGCCGGGATGTTTCTAAGGAATACATGTGTGATCCGAACTTCTCGTTTTGGGTTTTGTTTCCCGGATTACTATGTGAGCTCATGTTTGTATCACGGGCACCAGACATAACACCAAATGGTGTTAAACACCACAAACCACATTGTATCGAGAATCCATTTGTGTAACCAAGAAGAGATTTATACCACAGTATATGCTCAAGGTAACCCAATCTTCGCCAGCCATGAATGGCTCTACCTGAACGTAATTTGAATCTCTGTTTCGCTCTTTGTACGAGCAAGCTGAGAGGATTGAAATGAATTCCTTCGAATTTAAGATCGTACGAATTTTAGTTGCGCGGTATACAGTCATGCGATGAATGCAAAAGAACAAATTGGCCATGGATCTACAATCGTGGGCACAAGTGATGCGTCCGACTTTTATAATTCCAACACAACGCCCTCCTCGAAAACTGCTAAAAGGACACCGATGCACAAAATGGCAACATTTGCCGCAGCAAGCATGGGTTCCTTGTTTGGAAACGCAGTTTGGGAAGATAAGGAAGGGCGCGCGTTAGGCAATATGGAGACCAGAACGAACTCGGATGCTAACGACTGTCATTTCCCCCGTCATGATATAGGTATGCAAGGGAAACTAACGCAGAAGGAGCGATTCTTTGGCAAGCCGTGGAAAAATCGATCGAAAGTGATTCCAAACGCAGGGAATTCGCTCTGGGCTTCTGAGGTAAGAAGATTTTCAGTGTCAGTTATAGAAAATTAACCTGAATTTTAGACGTTTGTACGGTTAGGGAAAAATGATCTATTCTTTAAACAGCCCAAGAAACTCAACGCGTGGATAGTTGTACGATAACTGAAAACCATACGGCGGTCGTGTGTGTCTGTTTAATTTCGCTCCCCCTTGCCTGGGCAGCATTTCATTCCGATCATGCTTCTCGCATAAGTAGCTATCATGTGTCACGACGGCCAAAACTGGCCACTCTCAAGTTGTGTAATTTAGCTTTGGCCATCGGTCTTTAAATTTTTTTCTGTTCCAGTCCGTGTTGCTGTGTCTCACGGCGGTCAAACAACTGATATTCGTTTTGTAAACTCGCGTGTCATTTCTGCCACAAAAGATATCGCGGGAACCTCTTGAAGTAAAATGCGCGGGCATTTATTCGCTCGATTTATCCGAAACAAACATTACTTCTACTCACTTTCCTCTCAATAGAATTTAAAGGAGCTTTAGAAGAGTTGTTATGTTATCTTCTTTAATGTAAATTGCATTAGCGGGTAGTTTGCATTTTCAATTACCGTAAGTGGAGGTCCCGGCACCTCAAGATCAACAAACCTTAAAGAAATTGTTTGGTATTACAGGAAAAATACGTTTGGACAAGTGTTGGTGGCAGAAGAGTTATCCTTGATAAAACACAACAGTTTTGTTTGTCAGAACCGGAACGCATAGCGCTCCAACAAGTAGCGCTCTCGAAACTACGAAAGATGAACTTGAAAAGTCACGTAACAATTCCCAAAGGTATGAAGCAGAATAACCGGCTGGTTTATTGTCCCCGCCATTCAGATCTTATTGTGTAATATAGATAGAACTTTATCATTATCGACTGGCAATAAATCAGTGTTCAGTCGGCGTTACGATATTGATTATTTTGAAAGAATGAACTCTAACGTGACTTGGCCGGTAGACGAGGAAGCAATCGGCTATGCGCGATGTTTCTACGCATTATCAACAAACAAAGAAATATTTACAAACCTGTTCTACACTTTTAAAAACCTGCTGCCTGGTTAATGATTTTAATTCTGTTTTAAAAAGCTATCTAAGAAGCTGACTCGTCTATATTTGGGTCTACCTAAGGAGACCTTAGGCAAAACTGTGAAGATTGATTACAAGATAAAAAGAATATAAAAAGCCTATATTATATAATACAGGCTAAGAGCTAAATTACAAGCCGCAACGTTCATTTCCTGACATTGATTCATAGCCCCTTGGGTAAAGTATGAAATGCAAAGTCTGTAGAGTAAAAACTTTAAATTCATTGCAGCAACTTTCACTGCTTGTAATGAGTGAACGAATACAGCTTGCGCGAAAACTTTTGTAAATTTTGTATTTTACAAGCGCTACTAAACAGATAATTGAGAATATCTTTCTATTGGCTGTTCTCTGTTATCGAAAACACACAACCTCACTATCTCGTAAATAATATGGAAAACAACTAACTAGCAAATAAGACGGGAATTTAATAACAAACTTCGCAACTCAACCAGAATCAAACGTCCTTATACTATAAATTTTTGTGTCGCTTATGTAATTTTGCCTTCAGGCTATTTACTGCAATATTCTGACGTACACTAGTATGTTTGACACTTGCAGTATGACCTTTAACCAGAACATGGGACACGAATGATCGCTATTCACCGCCAATGTTGTGTGTATAAGAGTTATTAACAGAAGATTGCAGTCTGTTCTCCCTTTCTAATACTAAATATTGCTAAATCAAGAATTTCATTTGCATGGCAGCAAACGGTTGGCATGCTGTCCTCAATCGTGATATTTTCAACCATTTCAAATCCCCGCTGGCAATAGTTGGATTCCGGTATATACAATTCCATGTTAACAAGGGCGGAACGTTTTATTCATTAATTCTTATATTTTACTGGTTGTGGATGTTAAACATGTTTAACTTTATCCTTAAAAACATTTTTTTTAAAATAGCTATGCTACAAAAAAGAATTCTGGTTTTGCAGTTTAAATAAACTTTAGAGTATCAGTCAAAAGTCGCGTGTGACGAAACTTTGTGCTTATCGCTTTTCAAAATTCGCTTTGTTCGCAAAGAAATGAGTTTTGATACATCTTAATGATTTTAAGAATATTTTTAAGTTTTTCTTTCATTTTCTTCTTTAACAACTACTATATAAATCAAATAAAATAAATTCCCGCTTTCTTATCAGAAATTTCGGAAAATGTAAATGCAGCGGACGGTTTATTTATTTATTTATTTTTTTGTTTCTCTACAGAGCAGGACCTCGGTAGCACAGCAAACGAGTCACTTTGGTTCAGCTCACTTAGAAGACGATAAAAATAAGCTTTTTCTCCCAGTACATTTAAAACAAATTTCCATCTTAAAAAATAAAAAAAGTAATGCGGCAACTGCATTGGAATGCGGGCACTGATAAGAAACCAGGAATTTTCTTTTATTTGGTCATAGAGGGTTATGATAATATATGTTGCATGAAATAGATACAACGAATCAGAATTGATTGTTGATCTGCAAAATTCTCTGAAATTAGAAATTTTAACAGGCAACATGAAACTGGAGTGAATTATAATGAAAAACCTAAGCGATCATACTAACGTCAAAATACAAGAAAAAGACTTCTGTATTTACAAATCCTAAAAAGTCATTATAATAATAAAGCCTGGACTATATATACTGTATAAATATGATGGGGAAAAATAATCAAAAGAAATGGATACAGGCTGGTTAGAGTTTTAATGGGTCTCAAGAAGCATAGCTTTTATTTAAGGTCAGACCTACAATTTCTAAAGTGGCAATTTGCAGGTATTTTTCATTTCTTTCAACAAACTTTTTTTATATCTTAAAAGAGGTGCAGCTAGCCACTTTTGGTTTGTAAGCCTGTTCCAGCATTTTGCGACAGGCTCATTTTATCGACATGCAGTGTCTGAGTACGTTGTAGTTAACATCGTGCATTATTAGAAATGATTCACAAACAGGCGTGAATCGTTTTTTAAATGAATTTTATTGTTATTCTCGATGGCTTTTCAAACAAGGAACCATATTTTCAAGCAAAAAAAATCATTTTCCTGATATAAAGGCAAAAGTTATTAATAATTTTTCCCAAAAGTTTGTAAGCCTGGGCTTAATGGCTTAATAGGCAGTTACGATCCTGCTTAAGATGTTATAAAACTTTGTAGACATAAATACCTGCAAATAACCACTTCAGAAATTCTAGGTATAGAATATATCAACTCCGTCATTTCATGACAGTTTCACTTTCACTTTTATTTATTTAACACTATTTACAAGAACATTACATATTAAGACAAACACAATATAGTTTAAATTTTAGTTTCAGATTTATTTCAAAGAATAAAAAACCAGTATCTTTAGGAGTATGAAGATTCAGTGACAAAATTTTATTCTTTTTGTTATAGAATCACAGTCGGTTAAGAAATCCCTCAAGAGAGCAATATCTCTTAAAAGCAAAGTTATTGGCATTAATCTTTTTGAAAAAGAGAAAGGTAAGCTAGCTATATTTATGTTGACAGTGGGCAAATGACATTTGAACTTACAATAATTTCAAGGAGATTCTGTTGGTTTTTTAAATTTGTTCAACTTATATTTCAATTCCATTGTACTTTATTAAGCTTCAAACTTTGTTTTAACTTAAAAGAAATATATTAGCACTTTACATTTATTTACATCCAGACAAACTTGGTACATGTAAATAAGATTTTTTAAGGTTCAAAGCAAGCCATTTTATTTGTCAAGTTTGACATCTTATGGTAGAGAGTTTATGTGACTTTTGTATAGAGTTTTTCTTTTCTGTCTTCTCTTACATTGCTTTTTTGGGAGATAATGGCAACCAGGAAAAAATCATCCTGCAAAAGCAAATACTAGGGGTAACAGGTCCCCTATATTTTTAAAGTTCTCACAAAACTTGACCATTGCTTGAAAGCTTGTACACAAATTTTATCAGTACTTGCCATGTTTGGATTAAGTTGCTAAAAAGCTCTGCATACTTACAAGTGCTAAAGTTACAGCCATGCTTGCATGCTCACCCCTGACCACGTCTACCATTTTGTACCTCTAGCACTTCTTATAAATAGTTAAACTAATATTAAATTTTCAACTTCGAATACTGCATTTCAAACATTCTGATTGATTCACTGAATCTCGTTTATCAGCTCATATATCATATGACCTTATACGGTAATATCATTTTCCAGTTGTGATGCAAAAGTAAAACAGAATTCATTAGAATTTGGGTACAATTTCCAAGTATCTAATTGTTCAGTTTTGATGGAAATTTAATAAGCAATTATATTCTACTAATGCTTTGTTGGATATGAGGTGAAAACTGCCAACTCACCAGTCATACTTCGTTGGCTATCTATCACCTCATATCCAACATGCAGTCATGGAATAATTGTCAAATAGCTATCTTGAACTGCTCTGGCATATTATTACTTTGGCAGTTTTTGAAATACAATGGACGAAAATACAGCTGCTGGGCAATAATGTTAGTTGCACTTTTGTGCTTTGAGTATATACTTCTACACTAAACTTTACAAAAATAAATTGCTCTAGCTTATTTATCTCTATGTTTAAGTTTTATCTAGAATTTTGAATCATCAGTCAAATTATTTCAAACCACAATTTACAATATGATATGTGGGATATTAGAGATTCACTACTCTAGACTAGTATGCAATGACAATAATTAAAAATAGTTAAATATACTAATTAAACCTAAAATTAGGAAAGATTACTTTATTATAGTATGAATTAATTTTTTCAATCAGAAAACCCATGCATTCTCTATGATCTTAAATGTCTTGCACTTCTGTCTACCTCCTCTGGAGAACATTAGTCAGAAAATAAAAAATTGAAATAAGAAAATTAGTATGTTTCTATCTTATTACTTAATAATGAGCTAGCTTGGAACCAAGATTCTCAACAAAGAACTAATATCTTATAAATGGGGTTTCTGGAAAATGATGATCTTCAATCCATGGAACACCTCCATGGACCAGAGTCCATGGACCCTTAAACTCTACAGACCAGCCCAAAAAAGGAAAAACAAGCTGAGATAACCAAAGACTGAAGTTTTTGCAAAATTAAAGGTAAAACAAACACACATCAACTGAGCATGATGTGATCGATCAATTTCGCTTTTGAACTTGATCAAAAATGTTTAATATTTTTTTTCTATATTTCGAGAAAGTTTTTAGAGGTGGTCCATAGAATCTGGTCCATGGAGGCCGTTCACAGACTGGGGGTCAGCACTTTCCAGAGTCCCTTATAAGCAAGCAATAATATGGTACGCATGTTTAATCATGATTAAATTATGTTTCAGAATCTGGTGTCTTTGCCATCCCACTTAGCAGGGCTGTTGCACAAAACATACCTAGTGGCAGTCCCAGAGAAAATACAGACCAAAGGAATGCTCAAAAATTGTATGAAAATGAAACAATACATAATGGTAACAGCAATGAATCACCAAGGACTAGGCGTTATTCCTCAACATCCAGTGTGTCTCAAGTTAGTTCAAAAAGTTCTTCAGAAACAGCAAAACAAACTGTAGTAAATAATCAGGAAAATGAACTACCAATGCCAAGCAATTTACCTGAATCACCAAGTTGGAAATCAAGACTTATTGATGCACTGACTTTATTGTCATCCTCAGCATCAGCATCATGCTTGATTGATAAGGAGACAACACTTCTGACTTTACCACCCCAGGTTCCAGCCATCGTTCTGGCAGCCATAGAACATTTAGAATTATATGGTAAGCAACATCAAAGTGTATTAACTTAAATATTACGTGGCAACACATATTCCTTAAGGGTCATTAATCAAATCCTGTGCACTTACCAGGTGAGAATCAGTCCAATAGCCTATTATACAAAACTAATTTCTTGCTAACAATTTTGTTATTTTAACTCACCTAAAAATGAAGCCATGTAAAAATATCTTAGTAACCTTTAGTTTATGTTTAGTCTGTTTGGGGAAAAAATTGCCCTTGGCCTCTCATACAGACCTTTCTTCACTAAAATTGTTCTGTACAAAGAAAAACCTTGGGCAAATATTTTCCTGGATAGAACTCACACTTGGTTACTAATAATTATAAGATGTACAGTATGTAGCAGTGTAATGCATTTAATCTATGCAAATAAAGGGTCTAGTCCAAAAATGATGCACTAATTATGTGTCTTAATCAAAATGTTAGAAAATCACAGTTTTGCTAGAAATTTTCTACACAGATCTACATCACAGGGATAAATATTATGGTAACTGTGGCTTAAAAATTGTGATGGTTAAATTAAAAACACAAGAAAGGAGTGGCACAAAATAAAAAAAAACACATAAAAATATTTTGTTAAAGTCTGAATAATTCAAAATCACAAAATATGTCAGTTTTGCACTAGACACTTTAATTTTTAAATTTTAAGATTAATCAACTTTCCCTGACTTGACAGATGTACCCAAAACAATCTATGAACTTGGGTCAAATGTTTTCCCTTCTTTTAAATACTGTTTGTCATATTTTCCCCCAGCTATTTGTAGATGCTTTATTATTATTATTAATAATAATTATTGTCTATCACAGAAGAACTGATTTTATAAGAAGGGTTTATCCAAATTAATATTACAGTCATAAGTTATATTCTATACTTTAGCTGAATTTACTAACACCCACCCAAAAGATTAGTTTAGCATTCCTAGTTGCCGCTGATTTAAATGACTGCAAATTCCTTTTGCACAGTCTTAGCCTTGTTTTGTTGTTAAATATTCAAAAATATTAGTGCGAGAGAGTGAGAGGTCACACCTTCAACAATACATGCAGTTGTAAAAAGTGTAAAACTACATTGGCATTTAGGAATATTTAACTTCATACCGACGCTAAGACCGTACAAATTGAATCCGCTATCATTTTAGTTTTGGTAACTGCAAATTCGATAATGATCTATTATGTAATTTTGTATTTGAGTTCACTACACAACATTTTTTGAAGTTCAAAACCAAAATTCACTTGGCCAAAAGAAATGCAGCTTTAAAGAGCAACTTTCTAGGTTTGAATTACGAATTTCAAAAATTTCTCTGCTTAAGGGGGCATCAATGAGTTGCCACAGGTGCATTTACTTTCAAAATATTAAGTTTTTTCACACATTTGATTTAATATTTTCTTTTTTAGGTTTACATGTTTTAGGAATATTTAGAATACCAGGATCAAAAAAGAGAATGCGCCAAGTGAGTAAAAAGAGATCTCTGTCCTGATGCTCTACACTAGTGTTTACTGAATTAATTGCCTGAGGCAAACCAGTCTTAAAATGGATTTGTTTTTTCTGTTTCCTCTATGACAAAATGGAATTCTTGTGCAACTCTGTAAATATGGTAAATCCTACCAAATATTGTAATCAAAGTGACTAACGATGTTTTGAGCAATGGCCTAATTTGTTGTCAGGTGTCGGAGTCCTTTTCTCAACAGATAGACATAATTCTCAACCAACTGCCAAAATTTATTTATTCTGGAGCTTGCAGACATGTAGATTGTCTTCGCAGGGTGCTATGACAGCTTACAAATATAAAAACATACTGTAGATGATTTTTGAGACGGTTAGTCAACAGAAAAATTTAAAAGCAAACCACATTAACTACCTCATTCTAACGAGCTCAAATATTGTTAAAATGACCTGTGAGTTGAGAGCTACACTTTAGTGAGGACTAATACTGGGAATATTACAGCTTGACCGAAGATTAAAATAAACCCTAGATGGCTAGCATTATGAGTAATGCTTTGAGACAGTAAGACCTTTGTTTACTGTCTTATTTTTGTCTACATGGAACGACTTAATTCCTTTAGGTTTTCTCATAACTGTTTCTTACTGTTGGCAAGCAGAGAGGTCTTTTCCAAAAAGGTTATGAAACTTGATTGTGAATCTGAACGTTTCAGTAATTTAAGTGATTGTAGCGAAATTATCAGTGTCGAGTGTCCTTTATCCTTTATTATTACTCACTACCTCCCCGAAGGGCTTTTCGGGTACATGTAACAATGATAATATATAATAGTTAACCTCTAAAAATTGACTAAAATTAACATGAATCAATAGTAAACTATTCGAATTAGTCTAAAAGT
>JAOBYJ020073449.1:0-10884 GCA_025403565.2 Palythoa heliodiscus
AGACTATACTATGAGGTGGGAGTACCCCCCCACCGGGAAATTTCGTTAAAGCCACAACCTGTGCACACTTTCATTAAGCAACAATTTGTTCGAGTGGTTCTGACTTCTGAAAAAAATTTTTTGGGGAAAAGAGTTAGAAAACTTCCCGTTTTCAGTTTCACGCGCTGAAACTGATAACTGAAAACATTCTCAGAACACTAGTTTATATGTCGACGCTGTATGTTCTACTAGTCCAATCCACCTTTCTCTCCCATCCACCCCCCCCTTCCCAAGAAAACACATTTTTCCTCCCCGTATACTTACTTTTAAAAGCAACAGCAACAGCAACAGCCGCAGTAACAGTAGCATCATTAAGTATTATCATTAAGAAATGCCCTCAGTAGAACAGACATGACAGACTACAAAAACTTGTCTTTGCTTTTGTTCTCGCACATGTTTTTTATTCTATATCCCTTGCAAGGTTTCAGAATTTTTCGTTTTTTATCTACCTAACTCCCCTATCCAGTACTTTTCCTGCGAGTAGCATCTCCGTCAGTTTCCGCCCGTGCTCGAGACCCAATTGCGAGGCCGTTTGTAGGCTGCTTCATAAATTGTTGCTATTAAGTCTCGAATTGAACAAAGTTAGACGCAGGGGTGAGGGTCAGCCCAAGAGGAAGTAGAGAAAATTCCCTCATTTACGATCTAGCTTGTCGTTAAACTGAGAAGGTGTTATTTATAACTAATCTTGGGGCTCTCTTGTCATTTTCTTTTTCAGTTGGCTGCTCAGTGATTGAACAGTCATTTTGTTGTATAACACTTACAACCCATTCTGCCTATTTTCTCAATATAAATGACAATATTTCCTTTATAAGAAGCCAATCATACTGGCTGCAAACGAGATGATTTTCCAAACACAAAACTGCAAAGAATCAAACTACCGAAACTAGACATTCTCTCCAGAAGTTGACTGTCGGCGGTCCAAACTTTTGCCAGTGACGCCGATAAAGCAGATTGCTATAAAAACGTACGCATGATTCCCTCTTTCATTTGTGATGCAATGTTTCCAGGTTACCATTTTAAGTGGTAAACATAAAAATGTTGTTAAAATTCATATACCTATAAATAAAATAGCTTGGGGAATTCTTTTTTCTCATTACTATGCAAATGTCTTATAATATTTGAGTTCGGTGTAAAACGATTACGAGGCTAATAAGCTAGCCTAGCAGTTAAAGATCAATTTTTTTATATGGTCTGCTGATATGAATATCTCTCAATCCTAGCAGCTCTTTTCACGCAAATATCATCTAAAGAAAACCCCAGGAAAATAACCTGACTAAAAGATGTGAGTTGCGTGGCATTGTAGCATAGTATGAATTGTTAGCATGCTTTAGACGTTTCTATAATAAGTATACTGAGATATGGTTTCATTGAAAAGTACCCAAAAAGCAGATATTTTACATTGACGTATGTTCTATGAACTTGGCAAGCGTTTTTGATATGGCTTAAGTGTCTGAGTTAATAATACTGTAAACCAGAAAACTCGCTTTTTAAGACTGTATCAGCGTACTCGTATTTTTCATGTTTTTCAAAGTTATAGTTTAATACTTTAGCTTTCAGCGTATAAACAAATTTTATAAAACTAATAAATTGAATAACAGCTAAGTCTGTCAATCAGCAATAAAAAGGCCAAAGCATCTCAAAACTGTTTTGTTTTCGCATCTCGTACATTAATCGACTAAAGTCTTCATTTCCGTTCTCTTCAGCCTTGCACACTTACATTAATTGAAGTCACTAACTTTAGCAGCTACTTCATTTAACATTAGATTTAAGTATAGATATAGATGAAATTACAGAGCTGTTTTCAGATGCAGAAAATAAATTGGTAATCATTAGTTTTCTTCAGGACGTACAAGTAACGAAAACAATTATATTGAGTTTTAGTAAGAAATAAACTCTAAAATAAACTTTTAATTATTAAAATTATTATTAGTTATTAATTTATTTAATCAATTACTAATTATTAGTTATTACTAATTATTAGCCTTATTAAGCTATTTGACAGTTTTGACCGTCTCTTTCAAATATTTAAAAACAAGCTCACCTCACTATTAATTTTACAAAACCTTAACACCAGTACTTGGGGATTATATTATTTTTGTATATTACTACTGGGAGTATTCCAAACCGCAGTTTTTTTAAAAGCTATCCACATCAATTAAAGACATATTGAAAGCCTCTGGCAATTGGAACCAATCCAGTGTGAATTCGAAAATAAAGGTAATTTGAGCCCAGCTAAAGAACTCATTTTGTCAGAGTTTATATATTTTTTCGTTTACTTATTCAAATGTCAACAAGAAGTTTCAAATACGTTTTGTTATAGCACAAGACGGTAGACATGCTGGAAAATGGAGATGATGACGATAATGATAATGATGATGATGATGATGATGATGATAACGATGGGCCTTATTCGCACGGCGGCCATATTGCCCATGGACAATAGATTTTGTACCCCAAGCCTCGAGTTGAAATGTTTGGGAACGAGTTAGGCCAAAACAAAAGCTTTCAATGCCTTGGACTCAACATGGGCGCCGTGTGATTAAGGCCCGTGATGATGATGATGATGATGATGATGATGATAGAGATGACGACGAGGATGATGACGATGACGATTGTGAGAGAATAATGATAATGATGATGATGATGATGACGACGACGACGGTCTTAATGATTTGTTGCAGATTTATAAAATTTATTTTTCGTATCAGTGTCATAAAATTTTGAACCATTTCAGCCCACAATGATTACTATTATATTTGCATGATTTAGTTATTGTTTTTGCCTTGCATCAGGTGAAGTTGAATCCATTACCAAGTAGATTTTCAAGAAGTCTCAAAGAAAAAGTTTAAATTGCTTTATTTTTGTTCCTACACTGCTTTAGGGAGGATTATAGTCACATTTTAGGCAGTTGGTAGAGAGGACTTACGGAGGATTTGGAAGGAAAAAGTTTGAGGACGGATGCCAAACCGTCCCTCCTAAAAGATGGAAGGTGCAGCTTTGGTTAAAGGACGGCTTGATATCCGTCTATTAAATATCAACTCAAAACAAAAATTTCAAACCTCCCTAAAATTTACTAAAATTAGAATTTCTCTAAATAAATAACTTTTGCCCATCAGCTTTTTCCCCACTTAAACCTCTGAAAAATCTCAAAACATTTATGAGTTTTTCTCCTTTACCGATCTAAACAATGAATGAATGGGAAATAGAAAATTTCCTATAATTCGTTGTGATATTACTATTAGCCTAAAAGTCTCGAAACTTGACAAAAATGACGCGTTTGACTATAATCCCCCCTTAACTTGGTTCATAGTCAGTTGACTTTGTTCTTCTTGCAAGACTTGCACAAGTCTGACAAGGGTCGACGTTTATAGCAAATATTCCGCATTTTTGACACCGGCACCAAATCCCTATATATAGCGCGAAAAGCAACATAAGCTCTTCATAATTAAGTGCAAGTCCCTAACAATTTCGAAAACTAAAGTGAAAAGCGTAATCTGTTTTAATAGGATTCCGACGAGAAAAATCAAAACTTAATCTAAAAACAGAAAACGTTTTTATTTGTTTTGGTTTTGTAATACGGTCTTGTTGATCAACACCTTTTGTTCTCGTTGCTGATAAATATCAGTTTTAAAATGTTCGTAGGGTTCTGAAATTAGCATGATTACCGCTATGAAATAAAACCAAATAAAATTGTTGTCTTTTTCTGATTTAAATTGTAATTTATTACATTATTTTCTTACTGCTTTATCAAAAATAAGTTATCTTTTTCTTAATTACGTTTTGTTTTATTTTAATCTGGAGTATACTTAGTAAAATCAGTAGATTTTGGATGGTAGAAATACTTTTGTTTCTATCAAAGATGTTAAGCTTCATTACAAAATAATATGTAGGTTAGAAAGAGTTTCCTCTAAATCTCCACAAACAGCTTGAAATACGTGTTTAGAAAAACACGATGGAGATAAAACTGAAGAAAAGAAAACCCCTATTTCCATTTTGATTTATTATTCAAAAAAAGGTATGTTATCCCTTTCAACGGGCTTCAACACATACTAGATAGTTAGCAGGCTTGTACACCGTGGCATTTACTGATATTGCTCTGTCATTTCCTCTTTCTAACTCATTGTAACAAACACTTTTAATAGTGCTTGATAAAGGTAAAGGTAAAGAGACTTTATTTAACGAGGGTAACACGTGACAGTAATTTAACTGATGAACTTGTGGCCCTCGGTGCGCACTTTAGCCCCTTCCTCTGTCAGTGCTCCGTTTTACGGGTATTTAAAGCTCAAGCTACACGGATCAGAGGAACGTCGGAACAGGCGTTGGAGTCACTGAGAATCGAGCTGGAGACCTCCAGCACAGAAGGCCGCGCATTTACCAACTGTGCTACACCTACTCCTCTGTTACTCTAACTTTGTTTTTAGGTCATTTAATCTTTACTTAAGTAACTCTTTACCTGTCTCCTTTCGAAAGCAATAAAGCGACGTGAAAACTTTGCATGTGAGTCCAAAATTAAAACGAACTTTACCTTGAAGTGGATTGGAGTGAGCAAATCCTAACAATGAAAGATTCTTACGCAAAACAATGAATATAATTATTTTTATCTTCATGCTTCCATGTTATGATTTTTAGTGTGTGTATAATCATCGATGAAAGCCGAGTAAAAAAACTTTTTAAGCAAGCTTTATATAATCATCTCTCGAGGCACAAACAACAAAACTGTTCTTCTGCTTGGACAGCGGATATCGACGAGAATGAAATGAAGAAACAAACGTTTTTCAATGATGATCATATACTAAATAAGTTTTTACCTGTGTTAACTTTCAATAAAACACAAAACTCGCAGTTTTACTAACATTGAGAGTATCAAGACGTTTAAATCAATAAATGAGAGATATAGCGAAAGCACTATACGTGTATAGTTTTTTAAACTACCGGTAGAACGAGCGGTCAGTGCAATTAAATCTACACCCAAGAACAAGAACAACAATCATTTTTGACACTCAGTTGTTATATTAATATAAGTGAATTTAAACAGACCAAGTATGACAATGACCATGCAACCTGATCAATAATCAGCAAAATTGAAAGAACCTAAGCCACAATAATGATTTGCGGAATATCAATCATACAACTCATTATACTTTTTATAGCCTCCGATTCTGATTATAGTTGAAGGCAAATTGTTTGATGCCTTTTAACGTTATATTTATTCTTGTTAGAAATATATGAGCTAATTTGCTCTATCATCCAAATACACGACACTCGAATAAAGTTGTTGAAGATGATGATGTTACAATTGATAAACCGGTATATTTGTTATTTTCAGAGCCTTACATAATACTAATTCCTTTGTCTGGTCTGTCATTATCACAACATTTTCATATGATATTGGAATGCTTTTACTTGCATGCAAAGCACGTCGTCTTTCTACATTTAAACTTCACAAATACATTTATATGTTGTTATAAAACAATTAATTCGCTGATAGGCTTGTTTTAATTTTCGTAAATTTGTATTAAGGAATTTGGTATTGTGTACTGGTTTTTTTAACTTCCATGCAAGAACACGTTGTTTTCCAAATTTAAATTTGACAATAGTATTTATGGTGTTATTACACAATTATTGCGGTTACCTGGCCTGTTATTATTTATTGTAGATTTGTAATAATAAAGAGGTTTTGTATATTGCATTAATTTTTGAAGTTTGAATTTTCTATTCTTTTTTTCAGCCGTTAATGTCATAATTATATCAGTATGCTATTATATAATTAATTCGGTTGTTATTATCCTTTGGAAACCTTGATATTTTGGAAAACGTTTCTAATTTCATGCCACAATGTTGACATCGTTTTTCGAGATTTAGTTATAAATTCCAGCTATCATTTATGTTCTACTTCTAGTCGATTGAATCGTAAATATTTAAAACAGTATTTATTGCATTCTTGAATCACTTTTAACTACATTGTAACAGACATCTAGACATTCAATACGGATTCATCTCTTAGAGGCCACAAGGAGAACTGAAATGTTACAAACAATACAAAATATATATAATCACGAAATCTCTAGAAATATAATTGTTAATATTGCTCAAATTTTTTTAAATAAAATTTTAATATAAAGAAAATTATATGTTATAATATAAATGCGAAAGGAAAAATTTTCAAAATACTTAAGATGTGGTGAATTATAAAAAACAACAACAATACTTGAACTTGGCACTCGCCAAGATTAAAACCACTGGCTAATGTTTTATAAAAACAGTTTCAGTTATTTATTATATTGTTTTAAAAGATTCACTTTTATTTTATTTTGCACTATTGAATTTTTCTATTTGTAAGAATAATGAAAATTGAAAGAAGAAGGAAGTTGTTCTAATGTACTGGATAGATAAAAACTGAATCTGTGTTTTGACAAAAATAATTGTTGGGTTTCATTTGAGTTGGCCAATATCATATCTTTATTAAGGATTAAAAATAAAAAAATATAGCCTGAAAAAAAAATACTCATCATTTTTAGCTATAAGAGAGTCAGTTTATTTCTTACTTAGCCAGACATCTACTTGAATTTTACGTGGAAGGACTTCTAGCCTCTCAAGTTTAAATATTAACTAACATTCTGATCGATGAAATGTTTAACATAAACTACTTAAGACTCTTGTCTCGCTAAATTTTCTAGAAAAACAACATTGTTAAACATTACATAAATTCTATATTACAAATGAAAAAAGAGCTTTTAAGAGCATAGAAACTCCCTCTTCAAAGCAGAGAAATTGATTGATCAGTCATTTACGAGCTTTATTAGCAGATGGTTATAAAGAAAAGATTACTGTTCATCCATTCTGACTTTTGAACCAGTTGATGAAAACCTATAAAGTGACCATTCATTTTGCTTGTCTTGAAGAGTAGAAATGATTGATGTTATTCATTCTAGCTTTTGAACCAGTTGATAAAACCCTGTAAAGTGACCGCTCATTTTGCTGGTTTTGAAAAGCAGAAATGATTGGTATTATTTATTTTAACTTTTGAAGCAGTTGATGAAACTCTATAAAGTGACCATTCAGTTTAGGTCATTCTTAAGGCATAGCGGGACAAAGGTTATATTCATGATACTGGTTTGTGGACAAGGCAGCGTTACATACACAATAAATCCTCTCTGGAATATTGCTCAGGTATCTTGCATTATTGAACATAGTGCGTTTAGATTTCATCGTAAGCGGCCGCTGCCAATAGGCGTAAGCAGAAAATTTCAACTCGGTCAGGAAAATCTAGCTTAACAGGTACGTGTGTAAAGCTTTCAAATTTAATAAAGTATAACTTTGAACTTGTCTAATCTGACCATTGGTCGCAAATTGCATTCCTTCGCTGAATAAAGCCTTTTTCATCAAAGATGGCGAGGCATAATTAAAGTGAACACTACATAATGCGCCTAATTTAGAATCATTTGTCATTTTGCTTGCAAAGCGTATTTTCTAGATCGTACCATTTGAATTTGTTTACAACAAAACAGCTTTTTTATTGGCGCCGCCAACAAGTGGAGTTGTCTAAAGAACTTTTCTAGTGAGATATTTCCTGTAGTAGGCAGTCATTAATCATCTTACATGGACATTTTGACAATGATAAGAATTAATGAAATGACAAACCTTCTCATTACTGTTGTTAATGGCATCAGGAGACGGACAGAAATTATCATTGCAACTCCGTGAAATATCTTTGAAAACCCCTTATTTATTCAATATTGTCCTTTTGTTGGTCGTAAAAAATTAACTTTGTACAAATATATCTGTCTGACAATGAACATAGAAAAAAGTTAGTTTTTACTTTCTTTAAAAACGTATTCTTTAAACGATCTCAACGAATACCAAAACAGTCACGAGTGCCATTGCCATTTCGATATTTTCCTAAATTTCCATTTAGTAGTTAGGCTAAAAATACAAATTTTTCACTCGAAGAAAAAACGGCATCTTCTATTATTCACAATATATGGAAATTTCCTTTATTTAACACTTTAAGAAGTAACTCTTACTTTTAAGGCCTTTATCAAGGTCGTCTCTAATTTTTAATCTTACATTAAAAGCAACGCAGTTAAAGTAGATAAACGCTAAACAAAAATAATTTTACATTTTCAAATTTCATTCTTGACTAATTATCAACGGTAATGCATTCAGAGTTCGTTGTGTCATTATAAGCATAACATGCTGCAAGAACATCATCAAAAATTAGTCATCTTTATCTGAATGCACAAGCACATTTGGTAAAGCAAAGCCGATTTAGTTGTTCAACAAAAATGTTTTGGTTTTACGGACTTTAAAGTGTCGGAAACGTTTTTCAATGATTCTTTAATGTTATTTAAAAAATGTAAATTTAGCTGCACTCTCATAGATGTTCAAGAAGAAGAACGTTAAAGTATTGAAGCTTAATAAGGATTTCAAATTGAGTTATAAAAATATAATTTTTGTTTGTGTTTAGCGGAAGAACATAAAATAAACTACTTTAACTTTCATGTAAGGTATTAAGATTTTCATTTGCATATTTGATTAAAGCATATAGTGTAATCATAACATAACCTGTATATTGAAGGCATACGTTGTAAGAGCACAAATTTTAAGAGCTGATCTATTCTTAACAGTTATGTATAGAAACTAAAAGAAATACGAGAAACGTGCTGGGCAAGAAATATCGGACTGCAAATGAGAAATAAGTTTTCTTTGTGCGACAATCAGAAAATATGTTGACACTCACACAAAAAGTAACTTATCAGCTCATTTCGTTTCCAAAACTTATAACTACTATCCACACGCCAAAATATTATCTATATAACTATTTATAGTCTAATAGTACCATGCACTTTCTTGTAATCTATCAGTTTCGAGCTAAACACTAGCTGCTTTATATTTTTTTCAAACTCTACGTAATTTAACTTATATATTATTCATCTTTTTAACTTATGGCTGACTAACGATTTATCATCCATTACGAAACCGCCTCGGAGAATATATTAACATGCGAATTTGACTGAAATTGCAGGAACAAGCCATATTTTTTGATAGTGTTGTCAAAACTGCATTAAGGACAATCTTTTCATTGTAAACAGAACTACATTTATTTACCAAAAATAGCGAACGTTGAACAAAGCAAAGCAAACAAAGCAAAACAAAATATAGTTATAGTTTTCCATTTCCATGGAAGAAGAGATGATGTTAAATTCTGTCTGGCTTTCTAACAAAAACAGGAAAACAAGCTGGCTTTCCTGTTTTGATACTGGCCCTGACGTTAAATTTCTGTGGTTGTAAATAATGATAACATAAGAGTGTTTCACTATATCAAGCTGATTGTAACAACAGCTATTAGATTTGACTTTATCAGTTTATGTTGTCATTGAAACTAGGTATCACA
Organism: Palythoa heliodiscus; assembly: GCA_025403565.2. NCBI lineage: Eukaryota > Metazoa > Cnidaria > Anthozoa > Zoantharia > Sphenopidae > Palythoa > Palythoa heliodiscus. The sequence goes on from JAOBYJ020073449.1 coordinate 9,434, forward strand.
GACTGGAATGATAAACTCACGTGATTGCATAATGTTCTGTCTTATTTCTTTTCAATACAATTAGCGAGAACTATGATAGGCCTAACTGAACTCTAGAGACGTTTTTAAGAAATCTAAAACCGACGAAAAACGTTTTCAATATTTTAAAACAAGAATTTAATCCTTGCCTACATCTCTAATCGCCTTCAGAAAAGCTCAGTCAGCTAGTTCATTTTTTGGAACCCCCTAGAATGGAGTGTATAAGCATGCAAGTAGGAAACAGAAATAAATTTTATTGATCAGATTTTTAACGTTTTCGTTATGACTTGATAATTGAATTTAAGTTTAAATAAGAGAAGACAAAATCTCAAAAGATAGTCCTAGCAATCTTAACACTTTTCTAAATGAGAAGTTTTGATGGATATGATCGAGCTAAAACTACGTAACGCATTAATAAAGTTTAATCTAATTTCAACCCGAAAATTTTACTCACCGATACGACATGATCCATATTAAACTTTGATCCAAAATTGAAGAGAGGACGAAAACGAAGAAAACTCATTCCAACATTTGTTTAGCAGAAATACAATTAAAACGCAATTGTTTTCATTGTAGCCGGGAAGGTTAAATAACGGGAAAATGTTTTAGACTCTTTCGATGTCATTCTTACGTAAAAGAAGCGACTTTGTCAACAAGAGTTAAGTTTATCTTCCTTTGCAAACGCAAGAGATTACTTTATCTTTCAACTATACCGCGAATCTCAACAATGAATGCCAGTCGAAAGTTCTGCCGCTGTAGCATTGTCTTAGAGTAAGTAGACTATATAGAATCTGTTAAAATCAGGCGTACACTTTATTCATGTCCTTTACCGAAAACACTTCACTAGCCCTGAAGCATTACCTGATTACAAGAGTAACTCTTTTACGAGAATTAACTTGCTAAGTATCAAGATCTTGAACACTAAATTCTCAACACAAGCCGAAACACTCATATAAGAAACTTCCTGTTGCAGATTAAGTCATTGCAGAGCAGTTTGCCTTGAGCAACATAAGGAAGTCGTGTTTTCAGTATATAATGTATAACAGTGCATCAGTAACACTTAAAAATTTTTGATCTTTTCCAATATCACTTTTCTCAATTTTATATTTATCAACTAAGCTTATTCCTTTACACGATTAATTTTTTCAAAAATATTTTTCAACAACTGCACGGCAAAACATTTGAATGTCAGAAAAAGCGTCCATTATTACTAAGTTCAGTACCAAAGACAAAGTCATAAGTTTGGTAGTCCATTGTGGATTTTTAGCCTTTTGGGTTCTATATTTACTTAGTTTTTTGTTTTGTTATATTTCATCAAATTAAGTCCTTATATGCAAGAGCTATATGTATGCTTTTCAGGCTTTAAGTTTAACATCTAGATCTAATGCATCAATGTGCGAAAAGGTATACTGTATTCTAATTATTAATTTTTT
>JAOBYJ020073557.1:0-10099 GCA_025403565.2 Palythoa heliodiscus
TTCAAATATGTTTCAAATAAATACTCAAATGTAAATAATCAAATTTAAACACTAATAAATTATTGTTGTTGTTGTTGTTATGAGTGAAGGAAGCAGAGTTGTTTATTTGTTTACAAACCAGATGTAGTAAAATAGAGTCACAGGTAAAAACAAAAAATGCCTCTAGGCAAATGAACATCTCTTCTCAGGAGTGTCACCAGGGGGTTTGGGGTAGTTGGTTGGGTTAAAATTTTATAGATTTTTTTCCTATAAGATGTGAAACTTTTTCAGTCTGTGGTTTTGAAAAATTAGAACACTAAGTTTTGGTTTGGAAGAATATGTCAGAGTGCTGTTTGATTATTTAACATCATTGAATGAGTGAGAATAGGTGAATATTTCCCGGCATTGCTGTTTATATTCTGCTTCATAAGCATACAACTTTAGCTGGAGAAAGAACAAAGACAAACAACATATGACTTTTAAAATTTAAGAAAGCTTGTGAAGTGAAATGAGTGGCGAAACAATTGGTTATAATAGAACCTGTGTGTATAGTTTCAAAGAAGAAATCACTATCCAAAAAAATGCAGTACAGCTGGGTGGCAAGAACGATAATGAGCCATACATTCTTTGTCAAATTTGCATTTTTTAAAACCATAGAAAGAATACTCAGCATACCAATCTCATATCTTCAACGGAGGTTTGTTTTGCAGAACCATTTCATTATTCAGGGAGCTTTGTTTTTGAGCTGAATTAGAAAGAAGAGTGTGTATACATGTTAATGTGGCCAAAAATGTAAATAATTATCCACCAATACATTCCTCTGTCCAAACTAACAGAAACTGGTTGAGGGAGTATGAATCTTGGACCCTTTCCCCCATTCTCTCCACTGGCCTCATGCCCAGCATACAGCTATTTCAAAAAAGGTTACTCCTGTGATCCATGATGCATGATCCACGTTTCATAGCCCGTGGTGCGTTATAGGAGCAAGCATAGTTTGAAATATGCCTGCTCTGTACTCAGAAAACCTTCGCTGGCGAGTTATTTGGTTTCAGCTTTTTGAAGCGCATTATTAGCTATTATTTATTCCCTACATGAAATTCCTGCTCACAAAAAGGATTTATATTAATGCACCGCGGGCTATGAAACATGGACCATGCATCATGGATCACAGGAGCAACCTTTTTTGAAATAGCTGTATACTGTTTCTTTTCAGGTACAAAATTTCTAACCCTCTTTAAATTTGTGTCATTGGGGGTATGGGCTGATAACAAGACCTTGTAACATTCAGAGACATAATAATTGCTTTTGTGAAATTTTAGTGCTTGAGTAGATTTTGTTCCCTGAGTGTAATCTTGTTACAGCAAGCCTAATTGATCTGCAGATTGATGCTGGATTCTAACAGTATGTTTATAAACTTCATTACAGGAATCCCAGTGCTCAACTCCGGAAAGTTGTTTGTGATGTTACAAGACTTTTGTGTATAATTTTTGGATCTTTAGATAGGTGAGAAAGCAACACTCTGATTAGTTCCTTTAATATGCTTCACAGGCTAAAATATACTTCAAATGAAAAAAAATCAATCTTTTGGACTACTCATCCATCATCAGGATTAACGTCTATGATCAGTGGTTTAATTTTAATCCTGACGGGTTCAACCATATATTTTTATCACCTGATGATGGACGTGTGGTCTTAAAGCTTGATTTTATTATTCTTTTTAGGTATATTTTAGCCCGTGAAGCAGATTAAAGGTATTATCAAACTACCCCACAGCATAAAAATGTTCTGTTTTACAACACTATGATTATTGCCCTTTTCGTATGATATCATAATATTGGCTACTAATGAAAGAAACATTTCGCCAGTGCTAAAAAAGAGTGCAATGAATCCTTCCCTTTTAACCATTGCTGACCTCATATAAAATTCTTGTTTAGCTTCTGTTTATATCCATAGTTGAAAATAACTAATTCATAATATTGTACGTAGATTAGATGCAAAGTGCTCAATTTATTTTGACAATTTGCCTATTGGAATTTCCCTTGCTTCACCATCATGAAATGTGACATTCCTTGGTTGGAGAACCAGGCTCCGCTCTTAATGGCAACAGTTTTAATGAATGAAGGAGAACTATACCAAGGCTTCTCAGTTTAAACCAGGGTTCGTGCTACTCCTTAAACTCCTTAAAAAGTCCTTAGATTTGATTTACCTTTTTAAGGGCGCTTAAAAACTACTTAAATTTACAAATTTCAGCAAAAACTCCTTAAAAACTCCTTATTTCTTGTCTAACAATCTTCAAACTAGAGTATTGCAAAAGCAGAGTACCATAAAAACTATAAAATGTGAATTGTTGTCGCAAAATACACATCATAAATCAATAAAAATACAAAATTCGTTGTGTCTTTTATCAGTCAGGCCTTCCTACTTCTATTTACAAAGCGGAAACAATGGCAGTTAATTCTTTTTTGTCAAAGAAAGACAAAAAAATTACTCCTTAAAAATTGTTTTTTGGTCCTTAAAAACTCTTTAAAAAGTCCTTAAATTTTGTTTACTCACCCCAGCACGAACCCTGTTAAACCAATGATAATCCATTCCTCTTCTTGGACCAGTCGAGAAGTAGCTATGTCCAGATGTTGGTATTCTCATCCAGCTAAATTGACTGGAACAGTAATAGTAATGAGTAGAGTAGTGTTGGCAGGCTTTGGAAAAGTGCTGATAATTATCTTTAGAGATCTGTAGAGTCTTGAAATTGCTGATAAAAACTCACGACTCTAGATCTGTGTTAAAAATTTTTGTTCTTTCTTTTCCCAATGTTTTATGGCCGTGGGTGTTTTCTTGAACATTAAAAACAAAGCATATTGTAACCTTTATTTAAGTTTGCCAAGAATCATAACAAGTCCACTCCACAAACTGTGCTATCAGATCAACAATGATATTGTTTAAGCGTGCTTAACAATCACTTTCCTTTATTTTATAGGGCATTCTGCGAGAAGTGCAACAAAGTTCGCTTAGACCACCTGTTTGCTTTACTATTTGAGTGTGTTCTAGGTGAAAGTGGTAGTTATAAGCTCTATGATTGTCTTCCTGGAGTCAGGTGGTTGGACTTACCCACAGCAACACAGGTAAGTGACACAGTGTGGTGAGGTACAGGTGAAGAGAAAACAACTGTCATCATGTTTTCCTAAGAGGGCATGGTAATGAATGCTACGATATGATTGGTTCTTAAGGCAGTCCAGAATATCCTTACTCTGTTTACAAAAATTTAAGTGTAAAACTAATTCATTTCAAGTCATGTCTTTCTGTTGCAATAAAGATTTGGAAGCTGCATTAAAAATAAAAGTATTCTCTTGAGAAACATTTTGTTATGTCGTCTTTAATACATTCCCTAGCTTAGTACAACGTGTAAGTGGCAGAGGAAAAAAGACAAATATATTTACCGGTTATAAACGTAATTTGAAACAAGAAAAAATAAATAAGTTATTTGCCGGCTAAGGGTTGATCTGTATAGTGAAAAACTGTGACTGAAGTCTTGAAAATGCCGCACGTGGCCCAAGGCCATAGGTCGAGGGCAGCAGCATTGTCAAGACCAAGGTCACAGCTTTTCACTATAGGAACCTCCCAGCTGACAAATAATATGTCATCTACTATCATTCAGTCTTCTTTATGATAGCAGTTGTTTATCTGGAGTCGGTTAGCTGGCTTTACCCTCAGAGTAGATATTTTCAGAGTTGACCAAATTTATACTCTCCTCATCATTATTGCTATCACCATCATCAGTTATTTCAAATATTTCATCATCATCACCATCACCATGTTTGATGTTTTCTGATCCATTGTCATCACTACTATTTGCATCAACTTTTTTTGTAAAACTGATCAGCACCTTCTTGATTCAACAGCGATGGCTGCAAGTCCAAGTGGTTTGCTCACACCTTTGTACCAGTATAAGAGTGCCTTGTGCTTTATATTATTAGTGATTAATAATCAAGAGAATAAGAATTAAAGAGCTGGCTAATTTACAACAGGGCTTCTGACAGGGTGCGTGGGTACGGGACAATTCGCTCAAACCCGCACAATAGCGCACAATTTCTAAAAACCCGTACGATAGTCAAATATTTACTCGAAAATTTATTCAAAACAGGTATTCTTCCAAGTATTAAGATTTCTAGAGTATTTTGGACAATTTTGAGGCTATTTACCTTTGTAAACTAAACTGAAAACACCCCAGAATGTCCACACTTCGATCGAAACAACTCGTCGCAGCTTGCGCCGTTCTGGGCACTAGTTTACGCACCATTAGAGGTTTGCAATGCATTGTAGGGCGATCACCTCGAGTGTTTTTCTCTTGCTTATCTGACAGCTTTAGCAAACATAGAGTCACAAAAATAGGTTCTACACTTCGGGCAATAAGATGAAAAACAGCTGAAGTAAAATCTAGAAGTAAATTAACCATTACAGGAGAAATTTTTGGTACAAAAAGGTATGAGAAGAAGAATTCAATGATTGCTTTGATAAGGAGTGGGAGATCAAATATTTTGTTTGGCGCAAAATTGCGCAATCCCGCACAATTTCCCGCACAATGGATTTTTTCCCGCACAATTTGCCTCCAAAATCAGGCACAATTTCAACTTTTTTTCCGCACCTTGTCAGAAGCCCTGTTACAATTATCTGATTAAACATTCCACGACAAAAAACCAGTGTGACTCAGTTGCTCGGGAACTGTATTTGCTTTTGGTTGACCCAGTTTCATGTCCCACTCAGACCACTAGACTGGTTGGTTGTGTTTATAATGACACTGAATATAGGTCCCTTGTATGTAAAGTTGTACAAAAAGCCAGCTACTCCCTTAGTTAAGCTACTGGTGACCAATGGCAGGTTTTGTGACTTGACATCTAAATATAATTCTTTTTTATTCTAAATCAAAGTGGTTCATACATGCCATTTTTTAAACTTTGTAGACATCTTCTTTTGACATGCTGTAAAGCCATTTCAGTTTATCAAACGCTTTTGGTGGTTACTAAATTTTACTATTATAATACTAAATTTTTGCCTATTCTTTTCAGATGCAGTTGAGTTGTTGCCTAAATGATTTAGAAGCTGCTGATTATGGAGAATTAGTAAGTAATGTTTTTGGAACTCGTGTACTTCAGATTTGGACAGGCTAGACCAAAGAGTAGCCACATGCTTTTTTTTCTTTAATAACAGTCTAAGTAAGACTACAATAGAGTGCATGATCTGAACCCGTGTAACGATTTGGAACTAATAGTTACTAATTGTTTTTATTTGACAGTAGATTAAATAGCACACTGCTCAGCTGCGATTTCTGATTGTGGTGGTACAGTAATTTTATTTTATCGTCAAATAAAGAAAAACTCACGAGGAAGCATGTGCAAGTTTTGCTTGAGTTCGCAAGTTTTTTTCCCTTAGTTTTTCGGTAAACAATAAATTACTATTATCATCGGAAACTGTTGTCAGTCGCGAGTTGAGTGCCATTCAAATCTGGCAAAAATTATCCACCTCCTGGGAGGTGGACATTGTCCAATAGCCCGAGATAGCGAACCAATCAGAATGCGCATATGGCCAAGGTCACTGAGTTTGTATATACTAATATAAATTATTTGTCATGATTATCCTTATGCTTGTATGAATAATGTGATTAAAGATGTTTTTATAAGAGGGAGCACACCAAGTTCTTTGCATTGTGGCATTTTGGTATTTAAACGGTTGTGGTTATTATAAATGCGAAGCCAGTATTTTAACAAACTTTTTTATCTCCATTGAAATGCCTTTTCATTAAGAATTTTTAAGGGTGATGAAATAAAAACAGATCTTGATATTTTAAAAGACCTTAAATTCACTCGGCACACCAATTTCAGCTTTGTAATCCAGTTCTTTCTCTCTTTTTTTAGGCAGATGAATACTTCCATGTTAGAAGAGCATATACAATTTTAGGAGCCAGTTTATTTTTTAAGGTGAGAATATAGTATTATCAGTTGTATATTTAATTTCCTCTGATACTTTGGATAAAGAAAGAAAATAAAAACCTGAAAGGCTCGATTATTTAATAGGAACTACTGACTGGCTGTGATAACAATTATTAATCTAGAAGTTTTCATGTTGTAACTATTATAAATGTAGAGGTTTTTATGAGGTAATTGTTATAAATGTAGACGTTTTCGTATGATATCCATTCTAAATGTAGAAGTTTTCATGTCGTTGTTGTCGTTTGTTTGATTCTGGCCAGCACGGGTTGTTACAGTGGCAGCTGGGACTCCAGCTAGGCATGTTTGATTCTGGCCAGCACGGGTCATTACATTGGCAGCTGGGACTCCAGCTAGGCATGTTTGATTCTGGCCAGCACTGGTCGTTACAGTGGCAGCTGGGACTCCAGCTAGGCATGTTTGATTCTGGCCAGCACGGGTCATTACAGTGGTAGCTGGGACTCCAACTAGGCATGTTTGATTCTGGCCAGCACGGGTCGTTACATTGGCAGCTGGGACTCCAGCTAGGCATGTTTGATTCTGGCCAGCACGGGTCGTTACAGTGGTAGCTGGGACTCCAGCTAGGTATGTTTGATTCTGGCCAGCACGGGTTGTTGTACATTGGCAGCTGGGACTCCAGCTAGGCATGTTTGATTCTGGCCAGCACGGGTTGTTACAGTGGCAGCTGGGACTCCAGTTAGGCATGGGTTCTAAGATTCAGTATCTCGATGCCCTGAGATCCTGAAGGGTCATCAAACAGGGAACATGCATTGATGATGTGGGGCACCGTTTGTAATCTGATATAGCCATTAGAAATGTAGAAGTTTTCATGAGATAATCATTATAAATGTAGAAGTTTTCATTTGAACTCTTAGTAACTTGTTATGAAATGCTGACACACTATAAGTATTGGTAATCACACGACTTCGAGTTCAATTTGGAAATAATTTGCATGAGTGGATTTTTCAAAAAGTATCAAAATTGCCTGAGCCTGTAGGGCGAATGCAATTTGAGCTTTTTGTAAAACACACGAGTTGCGTGATTACTTTTTAATAACATACATAACAAAATTACCGAGCAAGTTCCGTTATAGACACCGGCAAAACTCTGCCAGCAAAATAAAAAGACTTTGAACTTTGGACCTTGCACGTCACGCCACTAAACAAATGATTTGATTCGTTCTTACCAAACCCTATTGTTCCTAAGCCAATCAGAATCAGTTTGTAATTTGCACTGGTGTTACAACTTTGCACCGGTGTTACACAATTTTGCATTCATGTTGCACGAAAGCTGCACTCATCTTTTATAGCCAATCAGAATAGAGTAATTTTTTCATAGATGTTATCATAACCATTACAAATGCAGAAATATTCTTGTGAGAGGTTGGTTACCTATTAGGGATTGCTGACATATATGATAACCACTAGAAAAAGAGATGTTTTAACGTAGACTCGATTACGTAACAGGATCGAACTCTAACAATGACTTTGTTACAAAGAATACGTAACTGCGTACGTAACGTAAAAACGTACTGCATTTTAAGTTAACCAATACATAACATTTACCACCAGGGACATCTTGTAGCCAATCATCTTCCGACTGAAGAGCTGAATGATATCGCATTATATTGTAAATATTATTGTTTATTGACCATGAGTCAGGAGCACTGCGTTGGGCAGTTGATCATCTGGAAAGAAGTTAGTTGATTTATGTTCTTTAATTACACGTAATAATTTATATATTAATGCTTATAATTATGTTCGTACGACTATATTTATATCTATATTTGCTGTGTGTCTAAAGTTAATATCAATTTAAAACTCAAAAAATTTCAACTGTTAAAATGTTTAAAATAAGTTCGCTGCTTATAGGTCTGGCGTTTTTTAAGTATCATCATCGCGCAGTTGATTAAAGTTCTAATCTAAGTATAATAGAGTAGCTGTTAATGATAATTTAGTGATTCTTTAAAGGCTTAATTAAACTGTGACAGGCGAAAGCAGTTTTCATGACGGCATTTGGAAATAAGTTATTTTTTTAAAATTGTTTAGGTTTGAATGGTTAGATACGTTTGATAATAGGTTTTTCAGTTGAGGCAAAGATTGCAACGCTATGTTTAATTTTTGTAGGCCTGTATTTGGCGACGGTTGACCATTTATTCTCGAACGGTTTGCTTTTGTCTTTCAAGATAGATTTCGATAGCTCACTACCATTTCAGTGCTTCGCATGTCTGAACGATTCTAGTTACACCATTCTATCTCCGTTTGTCTTCTCTATCTATTTTTTGTCTGTATATTTATATTTATATCTTTATCTATATTTTTCAATCTATCTATCTTTTAGTTTGTATCTGTCTGTCTGTATGTCTATCTGTGTGTTTGTGTCTGTCTGTATGTCTATCTGTGTGTGTTTGTATCTGTGTGTCTGCCTAGCTGTGTGTTTGTGTCTGTATGTTTTCTGTCTGTATGTCTATCTGTCTGTCTGTATGTCTACATGTGTGTGTATCTGTATATCTGTCTGTCTGTCTGTCTGTCTATCTGTGTGTTTGTGTCTGTCTGTCTTTATGTCTATCTGTCTGTATGTCTGTCAAACTATTATATTTATATAGTATTTTAAAGTACTGTACACAAGCCCACATACTCAGTGGAATTGAGACCTCAACAGACAAAATTAATGGATTCACTCGGAACAATAAAATTGTCAGAGTTGGTGGGAAGCAAAACGATCTTTGTTACAACAGCTCCAGGTTGCTCTAGCCAACTGATCATCACGGCAACCTGACAGCTTTATCTGGGATGGATAAGGTGTCAACGATGTGTGGCGATTAAGCAAGAACTGTGTGGGTTACCATAAATTATTATAGCTTGCTATGAGCTGCAAGTGTTGGGCCAGTTTTGTTACAAACTCTAAAAAGTTTCGTTGAATTTGCTTTCAATTTTGTTGTTTAGATATTCCTGACGCGTAGATTACGAGTTGAACGACGCAAAGCAGTTGAGTTTCAGGAGACCAGGGGGAGGTGGTTCCTGCTTATAATTGGTCAGGTAATACTGACGTTTGTTGTTTGTACACACTGATTGGTCGAGAACCATGAAGTGCAGGAATATTTGTGGGGGGTGATAGAGAACACCGAAAGCACAAGCATTCTAGGGGGTCCTGGGGCATACGTCTTGGGAAAAATTTAAATTCATTGTTTGAAAACACATTCCCTGCGTTTTAATCACGGTTGGAAAAAAAGAGAGTTTAAAGTAAGGAAAAATTGAAGTCGTTTTTACTTAATTCGCAGTAATTTCTGCTTTTGACGAGATCTTTTTGCGATTGACAGGAATTTGTTTTTGTTTCTTTACTTTCTTGACGTGGGCCGCAGGCTGATTATGGTTTTCATCTGGTTTTTTTTTACTGCAAATAATACAGGACAGTGCTATCCACAGCTATCTGATGTATTTCTCTCAGGTCTCGACTTCCACTTAGGATGTCATATTTTTATGTTAATTAATACAAAAGAGTTCGCTCGATTCTGTTGGAGGGAAGGGGGGAGGGGGGAGGGAGGAAGTGCCTTGCACCCGCTCTGCTTACGGGCCTGAAGTGACATCATATTGTGGCACTATTGCTGCCCAACAATTTTTCTCTAGTTCGTAGCTTTTATCTATACCATATACAAAACAAAACATTTCTTTGTGGTCTATACTGTAATATGATGTACAGAGGACGTCAACATGTAATGCGAACAAAAGTCACATCTCGTGACGTCATTAGCACATCGGTTACAATATAGATGATGGCCAAGTGGGGACTGTTTCTTTCTGGATCTGTTCCCAATTGATGACTACAAAATGAAAATGTATGAAAGAATTATGTAGATGTCTCAAGCTTCTTTTTCTGAGAAGGAAAAACTTCTGAGTCCCTAAGGGGAATCGAACCCATGTCCATCTTGTTACCAGTCAGACGTTCTACCCAAGTGCTGAACTACAGGAACTTACATGGGGAACGGATCACTTGACGGGAACTTGGTTTTTGTGGATGAAACACCAGGTGTATGTACTGGTAACTGGCTCGAGATATCCATACGTTGATGAAACACCAGGTGTATGTACTGGTAACTGGCTCGAGATATCCATACGTTGATGAAACACCAGGTGTATGTACTG
>JAOBYJ020074102.1:0-10870 GCA_025403565.2 Palythoa heliodiscus
TGGAAAGAAATAAGCACAAAGTTGGGGCTCCCGGTGGAAGAAGCCACCAAACGATACAACAACATACGCACAGTTTTATTCCAAATATGTCAAGCGTATCAGTATTACAAGATCTGAATCGTTGATTGCAGACCGTCGCCGACCGTTACAGATCATATGGAAACCGGAGATGTACCGCCACAAAAAATATTGGCACTTGGGATATTTGTAATGTCACTAAAACCTAATGGTATTGCCTTTGACCGAGGCACAACAATTGTAACTTAGTTTATCGAGATATGGTTAGTTTTTCTCAGTCAAAAGTTTAACAGTTGAGTTGATAAGTTTAAAAACTTTTTCAGTTTTAGTCAATTAAGAAAACAGTTCTTGTTTTGCTAAATTGTCGGGAACAGGCAGGTATCCAGTTGAGACACAAAGTACTTGCCACCTTAGTCTGTGGAAAGAGACAGTCAGCCTTAATCTGTCAATCAAAGAGACAGTCTTGCTGCTTTTCTGCCTTTTGGAATGGGATTTTCAGACAGTGCAGAATCCTAAGTGATTTTGTGGGCTGTGCCCCTACACAGCTGTCTGTAGTATTTAGTGTTCTGATTGCCGAACGACAAAGAAATTCAGATGAATGTGTTCCTTGCGAAAACAGTTTTTTCCCAAATTTTATAAATTGTACTTTTTTCAGTCCTGTATTTCAGAAGATATTCTTCTATGATTGAAAATTAATTACTTGTTAACAGTGTCTAGAAACTATTTTAAGAACGAATATGATTGGTACTTAGAAAGCAAATAAAAATGGCTTGTACACTCAGTACAGTTTAGTTCATTTAAGTTCACTTGAAGTCAGAGAAGAGAAGAAGAAAAAGAGATGAAACAACATTTATTAAATTTATAAAAAAAATGATAATTATTATATGTTGGTAATTTATTCAGCGTGGATGCCGAGTTTGAAGAGGTGGGTAATGTTATGTAACAAGGTCAATTACTCGAAAACCATTAGCTTCCATTTTGCTGTTGCTTTTAAATGCTAGCCAAGTGACTGACAAATGACTTGTGGAATTCTTTTGTTGTTTGAAAATAATTGTGACACAAGATAGTTTCTTAGCGAAACATATGTATAAAAGTAAATTTTGCAGAGCCCCTAAGAGAAAAACTAAAGATCCTACGGTTGAAATAATCAACTTTCCGTGAACCTTATGGCAACACCAGATGATCTTGTACAAAAACATTTGTAAGTGTTTTTCAGAAATTCCGAGAAAATGTGAGCTAGAATTCTTTCTTAACTACACCCAGGTTTAAGAAACATTTTTGGCAAAGGCGCTGGACTCAAATTTCTTAACACGAGGGAAGTTGTTTCCAAGGATCGGTGTTGTCCTTGGCTAAACATATTGTTCTTCATTCCGTTATGGGTGTTAATTGCATTCCTTATTTTCTAATACAATTTGGCGATATCTCTTCAAAATTACATTTTATTAATTTTAAATTCATATTACAGAAATTCTTAAGAGTACATGTTTAATTACCTTGGGACCCTTGAGTCACGTATTTCAAATCTACCTTACAAAAACCGTTTTACCCTAGAAGACGAAAAACTCGTCAAGACGGGTTTCTCGTCAGACGAGCTCCTCGTCTAATGTGAATTCGTGACGAAGAACTCGTTTGGCGGCGACGACAACAATTCAGATTTGGACGCGTAAGTGTCTAGTTTTATTACAGAAAGGGCCTGGGTCGAGTTTTGCGTGGTTACCGAGCAAAAGATAAAGCGCCTGTTTTAATAAAGATGTCAACTAACCTGTTCTTGTTGGGATCACGAAAACGCAAGTTAACTGAAAACCCATTTCAAGTGAAGAATTATTTGGCATCAAAGCTTATTCTTCTAGAAAAACAAACTTCGCTGACCACGCCAGTACTTGCAGCTCCTTCTTTACTACTAAAACAAAGAAACCGAAAGCGTACAAACGAAGAGAGAAGCCGCCTCTGGTGGGAAAGTGGATATAGAAACTGGACAGAAAAACAATTTAAGAAACGACTACGCATAAATCACGCCACATTTCATTTTCTTCTCGATGCAGTGACAAATGACATCTCAAAAGAAATAACAAAACTCAAAGAACCTTTGGTACGACCGCCACGTTTTTTATTGGTAACCATTTTTATTACCCAGTGCCCTTTGCTTCCTACTCTATTTCCAGTCCCTTCTCGCCTTTTCCATCTGAAAGCCGTCTTCAGAAACCCATCTAATACGAAATCGTGACGGATTTCAACGGGTTTCCCGCCCAGTCGGGCAGCTTTCTCGTCTATACCGACGGTAAAATGACAGGTAATTCTGAACGAGTTTTCTGTCAAACACTCGTCCCGTCCCGATTTCACAGTAGGACCGGAAACTCTTCACAGACGGAAAACTCGTCTCAGACGGGTTTCCGTCTTTAGTGTGAAAACGGCAAATAAAAATCAATCCTGCTTTGTTTTCAAAAGTTAAAATGTTATTCTGATAATTTGATTTTCTCTTCGAACTATCTCTCCGATCTTCACTTCAAAAGGCGTGTATGTCTGTTTTGTTTGTTGCTGAGTATTTAGCTAACGAGCTGGCAACTTGGTTTGTGTGCACACGCGGTTAAACATTTACTCGGACACCAAGGAAACTGCTTTTAGTGTATGGTATGTCAATGTAGTATTTTCATAACTTCAGCAATTCAGAAAATAAAAAGATATCGAGGTTTGAAAACTTAGCTAGAATTCTGTTGCACATCCGTTTCTTTGAGAAAGCTTTCAAACCTAGTGGAAGCACGAAAACAAACCCTTTGATAAGAGAAAAGCGCGCAAATTGTATACTAGCGATTTCAAGCAGCGCCAACAAGTAAAAAAAATATCCGAAAAACTATATATTTTTGATTTACTCTTTGTTTCTTTGCGTGGGTTATTACGGTTTTCTTTTTTCTGCTTTTAACTTTGTTATCCGAAAATAATTAATAGTTCCTCCTTGAAGGTAAACAAATACTGAAAACATTTTTGTTATCACGATCTCGTATTTCTAGAATTCTAAAACAGGACTTGAAAACGCTACCAGCGATTGTCAGCGATTATATGGAAACGCTTTTCAGCAATAAGCGATTGTCGGCGATCGTGAGCGATTCTACGCATCAGTTATACCAGCGATCCGGCGATCGTGAGCGATCATATGGAAACTAGGCTTTAAGGTCCTTATTTTCACTTGCTATGACTAACTTAAAATGAGAAAGCCACAAAAAATACTATTTCCAAAGTTTGATCACAAGCAATTTACTAGACGTTAAATACTTAATAAAGTGGTTAACCCTTTAAGCTCCAAACACGACAAATGATGTGTTGGCAAATTCTCCCAACTGAGTTCCATATTTTCTATATAAGCAGTTTGGGAGACTTTGGCTTTTCAAAGTCCACAGGTTAATCCACTTGATCAATTCCCTATTTCTCTTTACTAGTTATATTAGTTTGTTTAAGTTATGTAAGGAGAAGTTAGATGTTGATAAATTGCCTGGGGCTGGAAGGGTTAAGCCTGGTAGAGAAATTTTGTTCTCACCACTTGTGCATGGATTGTACGAATTTATAAATATAACTGAGGTACAGGCTTTTTTCTAAGAGATGTTAGTGTGTAACGGGCAACTTCTACCTTTCGTATTTATTTCTCTTTAACTTGCAATATCAAACACCATCAACAGCGTTACGAAGCAACTACCTATGGTAACAATCTGTTAACGTCGTTGGTATTTGACTGATAAACAGGTATAAATTAGAGCATTGCTTTGTGTAAGGGCATTTTGTGCAAAATGTTGTCAGAGCTAATTCCGGACTTGCTACTTTCCCTTGGCATCGGAGGCTGGATTATGTGGTTGCTTTGTTTCTCATTATGCTGTACTGGTACGGAATGTCCAGTTATGCTATCATCCGTGATCTGCCCTTACCAGGACCGCGTCCGTGGCCATTTGTTGGAAACTTTTTGGATGTGGACCGATACGGCGGTTTGCAACATATGCATGTGGCCTATTTTAAAAAATATGGCCGGATACATAAGATGTTTATTGGACGTAGGCCTACTCTCGTTATCGGAGATCCAGAGATTATCAGGCAGATTCTTGTAAAAGAGTTTGACAAGTTCGCAGATCGTCCAAAGATCATAGAAACACGGCCACCAACGAGCTTGAATTTGTTTTTGATAAATGGTGCTGCATGGAAACGTATTCGTACAACGCTGTCCCCAAGTTTTAGTGGCTTGAAAATGAGGAAGATGGTACCAATTATGGAAAAGGCCGCAGAAACTCTTAAGGAGAAAATTGCAAAGTTGGCAGATACAGGTGAGAATTTAATATACTAGTAATGCCAAGGCAGTTACATTTTATTTGTACTTCATGCAGAACATACATGCAAATTTTCATAAAGGATTAAAGAGACTGTACCCAAACGGAGCACCTACAGTTATGTGTTTCTGTTTACTTAAAGAAGTTCAAGTTGTACAAATTAGAAACGATTTCAGTTTACAGTTCATGTAGTTTCCAAAATGCTTTGTACGTTCAACAGACTCATAAGAGATTTCAAAATGAGAACCGATTCAAAAAAAAGCAAGTGCTGCCCAAAACACAAAGACAAAGGAAAATGGAGGCGGAAGAACATGACAATGTTATTTGCATGGGTGAAAACCCACTGCAAAAACAATGCTTTTGAAAAACTAAAGCTTAAATCCAGTGATTTAGGCTTTTCTTGGAATCCGCAATACAAAAGAGTGGAATGCGGAATTCAGAACCGCTGTGGATTCTGTTACATGGGTCGAAATCTGATGTTGATCTCGACATGCCTTTTAACCAAAATTTTAGATACTATAGTTTTCTTGATTTCCATAATAATTATGACATCAATGAATGCTCATCAAATCCCAAATCATTTTCTGCTCTGAATTGTAATATTAAAAATTTAGCTGCTAATTAGGAAAATTTCACTCACATGCTCTCTGATCTAATTTTTTTCATTGATTAGACTTTCTGAAACTAAAATTAAATTTGATAAAGACCCAGTTGCAATAACATGTACCTGGTTACAATTGTATTTCTCAACCCATGGCCATCAATGCAGTTGGTGTAGCTTTCTTTGTTATTAAGAAACTTAAATTTCAGTTATCACGGTCTGTTCAGAAACATCAACAACTCAACCAGAGTTTGAAGTCAGGACAAAAATACATTTGAACCCTGATAAATCGAACTCGGATATTTCGAATTGTCCCCTCTCTGGATTTAAACCCCTTTTCCCCTTGGATTTCAATTGAACTTGAATTGCCCTTGATATCTCGAAACCCCGATAAATCGAACTATTTTTTGTTTCCCTTCGGAGTAGAGTATACAGAATTAAACAAGGTTTGTGATTGGCTGAAATAAGGTTGGGGTAAGTTATCTTTCTTTTGATTGGTTCAAAGATCTGTGTCCTCTACACGAAGTAAAAGCCGAGTAATTGGGGTTCTGCTTATGCAGCATTATGTATAGACATCCAGATAGTCGCATAGATATATATTTTAGACTAAATAGCTTTGACTATTGAAAAACTTCACCGAAAAAATAAATTTTTACTTTTTCTCAGTATTGATCTCACAAGCTTTATCAATACTCTTGATTCTTTCTTTTTTCAACCATAGATTTTGCAAAAAAGTAAAAAAAAGTAAAGTGATGCATGTATATAGCGCCTTTTCCATGCTGCTCAAAGGCGCTTTACAATGATCAATTACCCCCAGCGGACCGGAAGCATATATAGGCGCCTCTGGCTGCCGCTTCTAAGCCGTCCATGTTTGCTGATACTCATTTTATCGACCTCGGAAGGATGGAAAGCTGAGTGAACTTTGGCGGGAAAGAAGGTCAACAAAAATTTAACCCTCGACCAGTCCGGGGATCGAACCGGGGACCTCGGGATTGGAAGGCAGAGATCTTAACACTGCGCCAACCCCTCCGCCGCAAACAATCTTAATTACTAGCTAGCCACTGTTGTATTCTTATCAATAACATTTTTTAATTCATCAAACACTCCATTACTAGCGGTACTCTAGTATATGACTTCAAAGATCATCTATCAAACTTCATTATATTGGATAAATATTCATCTTGCCTTCTACTGTTAAGATACTCTAAACTCAATGAAACAGATATTTAATCAATGATATATCTTCAGTAAATTGGCTTTCAATATTTCCTTTAAATTTTAAACCATCAATAGTGTTTAATTGTTTTTACGATAAAATATCTGAGATTATTAGTAAACATGTTCCATTAAAAAAGTTATCTAGGAAAGACATAAAACCTTACTCAAAGCTCTGGATAACTCCAGGAATTAAAGTATCAATCCATGTTAAAAATGAATTATATCGCAAATATCTGAAATCAAGGTCCACATTTTATCATACTAAATTAAATTTTATAAAAATATAATTAATTAGCAAAACTATATTACAATCAGTATTTTCTTTAAAAAATGCTAATGATAGCCAAAAATTGAATTTAGAAAGGTATATATATATATACCAAATTCAAACTATAGAAATGATCAAAACAAACCGCTTGGCGGGAGCTGTATACAGAGAATCATCAAATTTGAGCTGCTGCTGTAGACACTTTAAGAAAAGTCCTTTTTGAGATTAATATTGTTAGACAAGATCCCTTTGTAGGATCCCTTTAAATAAAAAACACAATAAAGAAAATTAGAAGAAAAGTATCAATGTTTAATTAAGAAAAGCGAAACTACCAAAGTGCTATCAATTTCACTTCCCGAAGAGATGTATAAATTCATGCCTGGAATCTCTCAAGGCTTGTTTAATCTAACAAATTATAAAGTGCTCAAAATTTAAGTTGGTTTTTTTCCCTTTTATTGTTGCGCTGATAACTTCACCTCATCTGCTTTAGGCAAAACTGTAGATGCCGTCAGCCTTTTTGGTATGTTCGCTTTTGAAATCATTCTTAACGCTGGATTTGGAACCGTATTGGACGTTCAAAATAACCCCGATTCTGAATTTGTCAGAAAGGTAGCAGATTTCTTTAAGCCGCCAGTTTGGAGCCGTTTTGTGACAATGCTTCCCTTTTGGAAATATCTTGGCCAGTGGTTTGAGGTCCTGCCGAATGAGAACTTCTGGGTAGAACAGGCAAGGGCTATGTTGAAACGACGAAGATCCCAGGGTGGTATAAATGGACAAAAGGGGAGTCAGGTTGGCGTAGTGGTCATCACTCGCGCTTCCCACCTCTACAACCCGGGATCGACTCCCGGGCTCCGCACGTGGGCTGAGATTTGTCAGTCTCTATCTGACTCCGAGGGTTTTTCTCCGGATACTGCGGTTTTCCTCCCTCCTTGACACTGTGCTCCGAGGTCACGCATGGTCCGTATAGCGGCAGCGGTAGCGCCTATATATGCTTTCGGTCCGACCTCGTTGAGCTGCGCTGCTTCTGTACTTTGAAGCGGTAATGAGTGCGAGTCTTTATTTTATTTATTTATTTGCTCCAACTTATGATAGATGCTCAAACGGAACAAGGCATATCCAGAATTAGCGATGAAGAGGTTGTTGCCCAGACCTTCACTTTTCTCTTGGCCGGATATGAAACGACTGGAAGCACACTATCCAATACCGCATTCTTCCTAGTTACTGACCCGGATGTGCAAGACAAATTGATGGAGGAGCTGGATAAGGTATATATTTTTACTTCTTAGTCTATCGTTTTGATACAAATTTTATTGACTGAATTCCAGTGTCCCTTGGCTGGCTTTGGATCCGCTTAACTGGATTCCAGGTTCCATTGTCTGGATTCCAGATTCCCTCAACTGGATTCCGAGCTCATTTACTGGATTCCTGATTCCATTGACTGGATTCTGAATTCCATTGGCTGGATTCCAGGTTCCCTTGACTGGATTCCGTATTCCCTTGACTAGATTCCAGATTTCCTTGACTGGACTCCAGGTTCCATTGACCGGATTCCGGGTTCCATTGACTGGATTCCAGATACCCTTGTTTGGATACCATGTTCCATTGACTAGATTCCGGCTAGCATTGACTGGATTTCGGGTTCCATCGACTGGATTCCAGATTCCCTTGACTGGATTCCAGATCCCCTTAATTGGATTTCAGATTCCCTTTACAGAATTCCAGAGTCCGATGACTGGATTCCAGGATCCCCTGACTGGATTCAAGATTTTCTCCACTGGATTCCAGATTCCTTTGGCTGGAGTTCATATTTTACTGACTGGATTTCAGATTTCACTGACTGGATTCCAGATTGCCTTGACTGGATCCAAGATTTCCTCCACTGGATTCCAGATTCCTTTGACTGGATTCCAGATTCCCTTGACTGGATTTCAAATTCCTTTGACTGGATTTCAGATTCCCGTGACTGGATTCCAGATTCCCGTGACTGGATACCAGATTCCCTTAATTGATTCAAGATTTCCTCCACTGGATTCCAGATTCCCTTAACTGGATTTCAGATTCCCGTGACTGGATTCCAGATTCCTTCGACTTGATTCCAGATTCCCTTAACTGGATTCCAGATTTCTTTGACTGCATTCCAGATTCCCGTGACTGAATTCCTGAAGCTGAACGAGAGACTACTTGAATTCCAGATTCCGGACTCCGGATTAGGTTGCGCGAGGGAAAAGTTGTCAAAGGTCCACAATTATAAGCTTAAAATAACATCAGGATCTACGCTTAATCTATGCTTAATTTGCTATTGCTCTCATTTCTTTCGTAAGATAATGCAAAAACATTAACTTCTAAACTAAAATATCCGGGAAAAATTCTATTCAGCGTAGTAGTTTAAATTAGCAAATTCTGATTACATCTTATTTTTGGATACTACTTGGCACTGCGCCTAAGTTCGTTTATAAGCCAGAATATTCACCTTTGGCCCTTTGCTTACTTATTCGGATTTCAGTTTGAAAGTAGATATTTTTGCTCCATTTTCGCATTTCGTCCACACGTGTCTGGAGTTTTCGGTATTCCGAAACGGATACTTTTGAAAAAGATGGCGTCAAAGATTGGGGTAGCGAATGGTAAATCCGAGACTGTTCGAGAAGCCGAGACGGCCTTTTTAAAATCCGAACCCATCATCATTATCATCATCATCATCATCATCATCTTTGCAATACGGCTGCCGTCCATCATCCCCCCTCCTCCTATGTTCTTCCCATGTCAAATCCTTGATCATCCTTACCCTAGCTAAGTTCCAGTCACGGGTTTTAGGTTTGCTCTGATGGAAATATCTGTTGGTCTTCTACGAGTGCTGGAGAATTTTCGTTTCGAACGCGCCCCAGAGACTCGGGAAACTAACGAGCAGGAAGCTGTTCTGACCATGGCGCCCAAATACCCCGTCTATGTGAAATTCTCGCGCCGCCGATGATCAACTTTAAAGCCAATCCCCAAGTTGCTGGTAACCAGGAGTCCATGGCCTGCGTAGCAAGCGTTTTAAGAAATTTTGGACGCGCGGAAAATGGCGCTGAGAAAAAAATTTCGCAAAACGCTTGCTACACAGGCTAAGGAGCCCATAACCCGAAGCGTTCAATATATTTGTGGCTCGGCGTTTTCACGGCAGACCAACCGATTTTAAGATTGATTTTTTCACGATTTTAGTCTCCCCTAGGAGCCTTGGTCTCTCACAAGTGCCTTGCTAGCCGATCTTAAGCCTTGCGTAATTGTTTGGACGCGTGCGGACTGGAACTGAACTTTTCGTATGAAAAACATGTCTAAAAATAGCTCGGTCTGTAAAAATGCCGTGACATAGCATTAGTATAGAAGTTGTCCGCTCCAGCTTACGGACTCTTGTGGTAACTCTCTTGCAAATTTTTCATTTTCAAATACATATTTTGGGCTTGGGCTTTGAAATTTTTTTTCACCTTGACATGTTGTGAATGCTTCTTTCATTAGTGTACAGGAGGCCCATAACGTTTTTGTGTATCCCAAAATCTAATACGTATGAAACTAAATGTATCAAATGAGATAGAGCAAACAATCGGATTTCTTCTACATTTTCTTAAGTTTCGCTATGGCCAAAATATATAGAAGTCATGCAACGCTTTCTCGTGGGATACCGTGGAATTTCCACTTGTCACTTGTATTTCCCGTATGCACACGAGGCTTACGACATATGCATTTGTATACGAAGAAACTATTTTAACTAAATTAACTAAAGTCAACTAATAAAGTAAACTAAATAAAAACTAAATACTAATAAACTAGCTAAACTAAATACTAATAAACTAATAAAGTCAACCAATTTATTTCTAAAGAACTACAACCGCACTCTGTGCTAACGTTGAAATATCTGCAAACGTTTATCGTTTTAATTATTTTATTTATAAAGGTTAAAGATTATTTACAAATTTGGTAAAAAACAAAAGTTTTCGAGCATTAGCTCATCGTCATATTTAACCTGAAGATGAGCTAAATGCTCGAAAATGTTATTTTTTACCAAATTTGTAAACAATTTTTACCTTTTATAAATAATATTTATCCTGGCGAGTTATGTCAAAACAAATTTCTTATCGTGGAAGCTCATTTCGGACTATAAAGGATAACGAACCCCGATGTAATACTACTCGTTGGATACCACAGACTACGCAACAGCTTCCAGGCCTCTGATTGGTTGTATTTTTTTAAGGCATGCCTCTGATTGGCTGTATTTTTTAAGGCATGCCTCTGATTGGCTGTATTTTTTAAGGTATGGAATAAAGATATCTATAGAGTATTGGCCTTCTGTAGAAATTATGGTTTCGTTAGTCCATAGTTAGTAGAGTTAAATGGTTAGGAAACTTGGTGGCTTGCTTTGTTCTATGTTTTTGTTCTCTCTTTTTCTATTGAAATATGACGTTGACCCTGCACAAATTACAAAAGGTT
>JAOBYJ020074206.1:0-10868 GCA_025403565.2 Palythoa heliodiscus
ATAAACAGTTAAAGGAAATCTCTCCAAAAGTTAGAAAATGGTCGAAAGTCAATGTTCCCTTGTTCCCGAATATCCCTCAACAGTTCCCTTGTTCCCTAAAAGTTATTTTGAAATATCCCTTGTTCCCTAAAAGTAAATGGCGATATTCCCTTGTTCCCTAAAACCCCTGGGAGGCCCTCATTTGCCGGTGATCGAACTTTCCGTTGAAAATTGTCTTTCAGACAATGGCAAGAACTGCAAGAACAATGTTACTAAGTGTAAAGTTAGAAGCCGTTTTTAATCAGAGTCGATGAATCTGCCACACTTAACAACAGCCTGGTGTTGGGTATGTCCGACAGAAGGGAATCTGATCTGAAATAACACTATTCTTTGTTATTGAAACCTATTGTTGGCACAACACAAACGATTGAAACAAAAACATACGTATATGGTTTTCATAAATTAGTTAAGAGCATCCCTACTTAATTTTTTATTCAAAAATTCAAAGTTGTCCTACCATAAACCAAATATTTTCTAGTTTTCCAAAGGCTAAATGTATGTCTGACTAAGGGATGAAACGTACCCAAAATACCTTGAAAAAGGGTGTTTCAAGTTTAGAACTTTTATTTTGAAAGTTGTATTTCTTTCTTTTTTTTTAATTTTTTTTCGATACTTCCCCCCACGCTACCTAGTGCTTACTGAAAAAAAACTACGGATGCCGGTAAGGCCAAATAAAAAAAATTCTCGGTTTCTCATCAGAACTTTTTCACACTGTACATGCGGCATGCGGTTTTTTTTTTTTCTTTTTTTGCTTTTCTGCAACCCAGAAATCGCAGCAAATGGAGAGTACAGTTTTGTGAGTCATGGTTAACCGACTGGCAGAGCAGATCGACAGAAACACACAATTATTTTCCCATATATCTTCCATATTTCAAAAGAATTTAAAAAAGTTAATGCGGTGCCCAGCTGTTTTGAAATGTGGGTGCTGATGAGAAACCGAGAATTTTTTTTTATTTTGCCTAAACACTATGAAATTGTTGGCTAAGCTTCTATGGCTATGCTCTTTATTTTTTGCTCACTGACTTCTAAAAAACACATTTTTGATTAGTAGAACGCGTTCTTATCTTGTGAAAAGGCCTGTTGGCGTTGCGGGTTATTGTTCTTGCAGTTCTTGCCATGGTCTGAAACGGACAATTTTCTGAAAGTTCTATCACAAATCCTGTATCTAACATGATATCATCATCTTTTTTCAAAACCCAAAACGCAGAGTCAACTTTGAAATGCAAGAAATCATTATCATAATTTGTGGTACCTGGACCTCCTTTAGGTCCGTGGAAACTAGTTATTTCTGTGTAGAATGTGTTACATTCCACGGACCTAAAGGAGGTTTGTTTATTCGACTTCTTTGGTTCGTACTAATTAAGTCTCTGTACCTACACTTGCCTGCAGTAGTACGTTTGATGCTATACAACGACAAACATCCAGAACATGAGTATTATCAAATGGAGAAAAACTTTTATCTTTCGAGTGTTAACTTAAGTTAATGATTGAATTGAACACGAGTCGAGTAAAATTAGAATTCACGGATCACTGCCGAAAGCCTCTTGCGAACTGTCTCGTCCCAGTCTATCTTGTACAGTAATTTATTTGGCCTATAAGAGGCCTCGGGCCCACCTCCCGTAGTTCCGTGGAACCTAGTGATAACCATTACATCCTCGATCCCAGGGTCCTCCTCGAAAAACCCTGGGAACGAGGTTGTCCAAATTACGTACATGCAGGTCGCGTTGGGACCTGGTGCCTTGTTTGGTCTTGGGCGGCGACAGCGTTGCCATTTTGTAGCCTACGTGTAGCCGCACCCGTATGGTGAACAGTTCTTATGTGTCGAAGCAGATCAGCGTCATAAAAGCAGATTCTTTGAAGTCTTGAGGGCTGGTGGTTTTGATTGAGACGTTGGTTGTGGAGCCGGATGGGGCAAAATGTCTAGACGCCGCATCTGCAGCATAGTTGCTTTTACCAGGTAGATGCCTGATCTCGAAACGCCATGGCTGTTTGAGTCGGAACAGGCGTGAGTTTGAAATTTTATCGAGGGTACGATCTCCGAATATTTTTACTAAGAGCTTTTGGTCAGTCACAACCAGGAGATTGTCGCAGCCTTACATGAAATAACGTGTTAGCAACAGATCCCGCGCGACGGCAAGGGCTTCTCCTTCAATAGCAGCATATCTTTCCTCCGCGGAAGACAGAAAGCATGAGCCCGCTAAGGTGATTTGCCTGCCCTCTGGGCAACAATCTGGCATGCCTGAAGTAAGAAGTACCCAGTGCCTCGTTTTGACCAGTCTGGGCGAAGGCAAGTGCGTCTCTGCACATCGAATATCTCCACACCTCTGCGAATGGCTTGGAAAATCGCTTTTTTAGATGCCAGGAACACTTCCTCCATGTCGGCTGACCATATGAACTGACACCGTGGGCTGAGGAACGGCTTGAATAGACCTTTTCTGAGATAGCAAACATGTTGTACTCTGGTCTAGCATCAGTACACACTTTTATTGTTCATGTTGCCAAATATGGTGATATTTATACCGAAACTAGACCAGAATTCACTTTGATTGGCTATCTTAGAAAACGTCTATGGTACCATTATATCCCGGAGTTGGGCATAATTTGCCACCAGATTGACAAGGCCGAACCAGCTTCAAATATCTGTAGTTGAGGTTGGGGAGGGGAGTCCTTAATTGCGTCGAGGTATTTTGGAAGGGGTTCGATCGTGGTCTCGGAGACTCTGAAGCCTGCGAAGTCCACTTCACTTTGTGCGAACTGGAACTTGTCCGGGTTAAGCACAATGCCTGCTTGGCCAATGCGCGTGAGCAGGTCAATGGTTCTCCACCACTGTTGTTTCAAGTCGTTGTCGTAGCGAATTGTGTAATCAATACAACGTTCCTTGCGCTCGAAGGATGATAGGACAGCATCAAAACGGTGGTCATCTCCTAATGAGAGAAACCCCTGGGTTGCTCGTGTGTAACGCCAACGCCCGAACGGCGTGATGAAGGTAGACAGGTGTCGGTCAGACTTGCGCAGTGGGACACTGTGGTAACCATTCCAGGCGTCGGTGACAGACTTCCACGTGTCTTTTGGGATTAGACGCGCTAGCTGGAACGGTAATTTCATAGCGAAGGTTTCCCTCTGGTAGAACTTGTTCAGTGGTGACAGGTCTACGGTGCGACGTGGCGAGCTGTCGTGTTTGTGAGTGATCACCATCCGATGACACCATGTCACTGGTTCTCCATATGGTACGCGTTCGATTAGACCAAGTGCTTCGTCGCGGAGGAGGTTCTCATATACACGCTGCTGCCAGTGAAGGGGGATGCTGGCAGGGGTGTGGTATGCCTTGGGTGTCGCGTTCTGGTCGACGTATATGTAGATAGGCTGGCCTTCCATGGAGGGTAGCGTGCGGTTGGGGCAGGTATTGAGTGTGGAGGAGGCATATCTGTCAAGTAGCCATGCCCGCATCCGTTCATTGTTCTCAGGTGTACAGGGAAACAGGTAGCTGAGATAGGCGCGGAGGTGCTGCTTCACGTTGGGGCATGAGCATGTCACGCTGTGTGGGATTGCTGTGCAGCACCCGTTGTTGATTGATTTTGTTGCGCTGATTGAAGGTGCTGTAATAGTGTTGCTGGTTTGGGGATCAGTACCACATTGGCTTGAAGGGAAGTCGTTCGCTAGGAGACAAAGGTTGAGGAGTGTCTCATATAACAGAAACATGTTCCTCACGGAATTGCTTACAAAGACCATGGAGCGGCATAATGATGTCTCACCACTGGAGTAAGTTGTTGTTAGCTTGGTATAGAAAGCTCCTTCTATGGCAATAGGGCATCGGTTGGCTGCTGATAGGCTTAGGTTAATAGGATTCAAATCCTCTTTTTTGAGCCCACAGGCTAGGCAGTCGGTTAGGGACCAGAGGTCGGATTGCGCTCCTGTGACTGCGATCGCAGAGATTTTTGCTTGGGCACCTGTTGTTGGGGTTGGGCGGTGACGTCTAGTCGCGGTCCTGAACTGTCTAAAGATATAGTTAGCGGGACTCTGGGATGGTCTCGGAGCTGGGCCCGTCTTCACTCGCCTTTGGAGAAGATATGGTGGCCTAGTTTCTTGGCGGCGGGTATATCAACAGACGCGTGGGAAGCGGGAGTCGGCATACTGGTGTTGCCGGCCTGCAGCGAAGCGATCAATAGTTTGGGCTCTGACTCAACGATATTAGTTGTGGGAGCTTGGGGCGAGCCCTGGTTGATGCGCCCCTTTCGCCGGTGGCTCCGGTAAAAATCTATACACATCTAATGAGGTTTTGCATTCCAGCCTCGTGCTCCCTGCGTGTAGACCTTATAGGTATATGCGCAGTCAGGGCAGATGGCTTCCTTGGCTTGATCTGCACGGGATGGGGCTTGAGGTGGGGATGCAGCTGTGGACGCCTTTGTGGTTTTTTGACGTTGAAATGATGACAAAGCTAACAAAGACGACGACGGGAAGGCGTTGCGGGCTTTTTCTTTGCTCTCAACCAAGGCTATGACGTCATTAATTGGCTTACTGAAGATTTCAGCGATCCCAAGGACTTCTCGGTGAATGTCAGGGTCATACAAACCATTGAGTAGTACATCTCTTATCACGTGATCAGTGTAATTAAATTCTCTTCCACATTCAACCTTACTTTTGAATGCACACGTTTCTGCTCTGCCACGCACTCTTGCGGTAAAGGCACGGAATGACTCATCACGACTCTGTCGGAGCTGCAATAACTCAGTGTGAAGGACGCGGGTTGCCACAGGTACGACGACCAGGGAAGGCATGCAACTGAGCAACTCTGTCAGGGAATCTGAAGCTGCTGTGGGGTTATTTTTCAAGATATAGTCCCCCAATTCGGTACCTGCACACTGAAACAATTGAGATGGGGCAGAAGCTGATCCAGTGCGAAAAACTTCCCAACGGCGGAGAAATATGTTCCATTCCAGTCTCTCTAGTTTTGGTCCACGTTGTGTAGGGGCTTGTGTTGCCTTGGACGACATAACCGCCGGATTAGTCTAATATTTAGTCTTCCAATCTCATCGTCGCCTTCGGCCTCATCGATTATAACTTGCCGTTAAAATCTCCAGCAATCATCTTGCAGCTTAAAAATTGAGTCAGAAACTGTAATAGTCAGTTTAAAAGAGTACTTACTTGTAAACGAATCATTTTAAATGATTTTAAAAATGTTTAACTCTCCTCGTTCAAACGTATCAGCGCCTGTATTGTTTAAAACACGCTGTTCTTCTTGTTTAGAGCACCAAACATGAATTGAAACAACTCTCATAGACAATCTTATTATTTCGACCAGTAGCAAACTGAAACTTCAAAGATCGAGATATTATGACTTTCCATTCCTTAAAGCGGCAGGAATCAAAATAACGGCTGTCATGTTTGTCAGTTAATGATTAACTGATGAAAATTTTTGTTAGGAAGGTCCCCTTTTATACCAGCGGCTCCCGTTTAACCCTGATGGCGATGCATCATGGGTAAACGTACCCAGCCCCTTTATTTCAACTTCTTCGCTTTGCACCCTCGTGTACGTACCCAGCATATTCGTTCCCTTGATCTCAAGGTACGAGATTGCTCCCTTTAGAGATCACATGCACTTTATGCATCTGGTGATATGATACAAAATACGGCAAACTAGTCTGCAAAAGTGTAAAAGAATGTGCCAGATTCCGAGACAAAACACAATTATTTTGTAAAGTGTGACTTTTCTTCGTTTTAAATTTCCCAGTGGAGTCTAGCACATTCTTTTGCAGCAAGTTTGGCATATTTTGTATAAACATGTGCTCTGTAACTAGCTGCAAAAGGTCTATAAAGGGAGCATTCATTATTTATACCAGGGGGTGGGCTGGCAAGAATAACTGGCGGGGTCATGATAAATTCAGGGCATTCAAGTGGGGGGTCATCAAAAATCTTGGAAACAAATGTAGGGGGTCATCTACTTTTTTGTTAGGATAATTGAGCAAAGTTTAACTTAATACTAAGTGGATATTGGTTTTATATCGGGGAATTACTGTGTTGGGTTCTACAAAAGACAATAATTATTTCACCAGTGATCACTAGTTATCGTTAACTTTCGCGATGATTTCATCATCGTGCCAATAATCATAGATCAAATATTTATTAACGTGTGAACAATACAGCATTACTAAAAATACAAGAACTGGACGCGGTATTTAGAAAATGATCATGATGTTCCAGTATTTCGTCCAGATCGAGTTCGACGAGCTACTCTGAAATTGTGTCTTCGGGACCAAAAATCTGTTGATTGAGGAGAGCCGGAGTTATGGTTGAGCTGTGTGGCTCAGTTATAATATCTAAATCTGGCTAAGAATTTTAATTGCTGCCACTGAGATCTATGTGGTTCACATTCAAAGCTGAGTTACTGGGGTAAAAATTGTCTTGTACATCTGGAATATTTGTACTGATTTTATAAATTTGGTGCATTTTCAGCGATTCTAAAGTTGAGAATTTCAAAATTTTTTCTGGGGGAGGATGCCTCACCTTCGGCGCTCGCATGGCCAAATTGATATTCATACTGCCTCGGTGAAATTTATTCCTGGCTACGGGCCTGGATTGTATGTGTTAATAGTTACCCCTTGATCGTTACACACATGTGCTAAAGTCCGTCGGATTTTATCAGCCTTTTTGCCTTTTAAAGAAAGATTACAGTGCTTTAAGTATTTTTCTAGCTCTTGCACCTTTAATTGTTGGAGTTTACCAGCACGACCGAGAATCTCCCAATTGTATTTATCAAAACTTTTCTCTTTTCTCTGCTGCCTCTTTTCCTTTCTGTCCTTTTCGCGGATATTTCGCGTCCTCTCAAATGTTGTGAGATGATACAAATAATCCTCTACTAACTTCTTTTCAACTATAAATCTGGTAGAAAACGACGATATTGCTTCTTCGTCACCAAGTTTTAATGTGCCCTTCTCAAATTCTCTTTTTATGTTATGTCTTGGTTGCCAATCATCAGGTAGACGAGAGCCTTCACCGTCATCAGTGTATGAGTCAAAGAGATCTTTGTATTTAAAATCGGGTAATTTGGCCGTATCTGGAACTGGACGAGCTATTCGACTCATTGGTGGAGTTGCATTTTTATTTTCTTTTTAAAAGACTTTTTGAAAGTGATTTGGTAATTTGGGGCATGGAATTCCTCAATCTAACACCAAATCGAGAGAATGAATTATATTGAATATTTAAACGAGAATACTGGCAGTACATATTCCACTTTGATGATGCTCTCGTATCATAGGAGAATTTTCTAAGGACTATGATCAGAGCATCTGTTACGAGCTAGCTTCCTAATACTAATACACTCAGTCCTTAAACTTGAGAATAAGACATCCAGAAATTTAGATTTGAGCTGACTGAGGTTGTTGGCTTTTCCCGTCTGCTGGAATGTTTTTTTTTTTGTAATCTGTTAGCACTTTCAAAGGTAAATAACATTGTGAGATAGTTTTGTGTGGCTTTTTGAGTTGCTTAGAATTAGATGTTTTTATCGACACACGCTGTTCAAATATATCAAGTTTTATTTTTGATATCCCATATTTATCTAAACAAATTATCCCAGCTGGAAAAAGCATTTCAAAAATGTTTTCTACCCAGTAGCATTGGTTATCAAACCATTTGCTAACTGAGCGGATAGTAAGCAGGATTTAAATGCTGCCTAACCTGATTCAGCTACCGGAACGGTATTTTTTGTCGAACAAGAGAAAGGCTTTCAGTTCGGTTTTGAAAGTTGATTTTTAAACATTTGTATTAGCAAAGCCAAAGGTATTAGCAACGTTAAATCAAGCTAATGCTTATATCAAATGTTGCTACGGCGTAGATTGACATCAGCTAAACCGTGTTTTCTGATAGTATTAAATCTTTTCCTGCTAAAATCCAATTGTCCATCAAGTAAGATTTTCCTAATTTTTGAACGAGTGGCTGAATCCCGATAAAGTGACCATTTATTTTATTCCTCTTTAAAAGCAGATTAAGAAAATGTTTTCTGTTTTACCAAATTCTGACGTTGATGACGGAGATAGACACGGGGAGATACGAATTTTTTTTCCAAGTGTTGAAAAGATATTTGGCAAAGGGTGCCCCCGTATATATTATTATCATCGATAAAAATATACTTTAATGCTTTCAAAAAGCTTTGATTTGTGGAGATGCTAAATAATAAAACAAATTAATACTTTCTCTTTAGTCAGTAAAGATTAAAACTTTTAAACAGCTGGGCACCCGGTGTCCGTTTCGACCTTGTTTTGTCTTTTTTATTGATACCAGGTAAAAACAGTTTTATCTTCGTTAAAAAATATCCAATGAGTGAGTGTAGCAAACGAGTGAACAATACAGTAAAGCCGTTGATTTTTCATCCAATTCCGATTTTTTGTTTGAATCAATTTTAGTGCACCACACACGGGCCAATTACTTGTCCACGACAAGAGAATTTTAAATCTTGGATTTTGCGTCAAGAACGGTAGCTCGAGTGTATTTCACTATTTGGTTGTAGAATACAGTAAAAAGAAGCTTCAGCTACGGTATTTCGAGTATTTCGTTTCTGTCTGAAAGAAAATAGTTTGGTTCTCGGATTGCACAGAATTTTTTCTGTCTCATTGTGTTTTCAGAATTAAAAGTATTCCTTTTAAGGACTAACTTCAATCTTTTTAAAACAATAGTAAGAATGTTTTATTTGTGCTTAATAAGGTCATTAAGTTAAGAGTCAGAACCTAAGAAAATTGTGTGACCAGGATTGCACAATGTATGTAGCTAACAAACAATAGCAGGAGAAGATAAATATGCATTCCGACACGCATCTCTGAATTCATAATATATTAACACGTATTCAATTGCGATTTCAAATCAGTTGTCGAGTCTGGCGTCCAGAAGAGGAATTTTGTGTAGTGTTCTGTTTCTTAGATGATGAGAAATAATCTGAGCAAGGCCCCTGTTGACCAGGGATCTAGTCTTCATATGGCAATCAAACTTCTAAAGGCTGAAAATTCTAACTTAGAAAAGACAATTATTCTACTAAAGACTGAGAACACCAATCTTCAGAGGCGAATGAAAGAACTTGAATATCAGAATGATAGATTTCGAGTCACACAAGAACAACTCAAGGCTGATTTACGCCGTGAAAAAGAAATGGTGCGCTATTTATACGGACTGACAAAGAAATATGAGCGGACATTACAGAGGAAAGATGCAGAGGCTAAACAGAAAAAAACACAGTCGCTCTCATGTTCAGCGCTTTCGGATCCTGAGAGCAATTTAGCGTCTCCGCGGCGTCCTGCCCCTCCGAAGCGATCGGATTCCTTCAAACTTAACAGAGAACTAAAAAACGATTTCGTTGCAAAAAATAAAGATAAACTTGCATCACATTCACCTGCGGTTAGACAAAATCCAGTGAAATCTTCGGCAGTAAAAAAAGCGAACTCAGTTGAAGAAATAACATGTGAATGGGAGGACGTGACAGATGTGTTGGGATATCTTAATGAAAAAGTCAATCAATTCGAGAAACTATTATTAGACACAAGTGGCAACCCCAAAGCAAAAGACGGATCTGGATACTCGTCTTCCGACACCATGGCTTCCTTGTAACAATAAAGCAGAAAAGCAAGCTTATTTACTGTTCTAACGTCGGATGACCAGAATATTGCGTGAGGGTTTCACGTAAGTTTTATGCCGCGTCTATTGTAGGATTTGTTATTGCGATATAATTAGAAGAAGCACTGACATTCGGGTGGTCCCAAGAGATGAATTGCTTCTCAGTAAGCTGACATTTCATTCTGCATTGAACTCTCTCGGTCAAAAAGTGGCTCATTTTCAAAATGCGAAGTCGCAAAACTGCTACAGTCAAAGGTTTTATGTCCAAAGATAGACCAGGAAAACGTTCCTTACATACTCGGCAAGCTTTTTGATGGCTGGAGGGTTACTTTTGAGTTGCACACTTTTGAACGGCAAGACAGCGGAAAATCATTCGTTTCTGCTCGTGGAAATTTGTAAATGACTTTAAATTGCGTAGAAAATTGACATTTTTATTGATAACAATTGACAGTTTTTTTTTAAAGATTTGAAATGCATTTTTTTGCTAAACCAGAGAACTGCCCTTGGGAGAGTCATGAGAACTATGCACTTGCACTAAACAGCGCGTGCTGCACGGTCTGATGCATTCAAGAAATATTTTCTTGTCGCTTACTTTAATTTGCATACCACTACTTGAATCTGTAATTCTTGTATATAAATTTAAACAATTACTTATTTTAATTTTATACTTAAATATTGAGATTTTTATCTCCTGATTTTAGTACTGTTTAAAAATAGCAATAAACTAATATCTATTCAATGTGCTTGAGTATTTGAATTTGTTAAATTTTCAATCTCGAATATTGCATTTCTAGCGCCCTGATTGATCTATCAGCTCATATCCCGTATGACCTTATATGGAAACGTTATTTTCCGGTCGTTTTGTAACAGCGAAACAGAATTCTGTTGGATTTGGCTGTAATTTGTAGTATCTAATCATTTTTACTCACGTCTTGTTGGATATCAGGTGAAATAGCCAACGTGGCGCCTGACACCTCGTCAGCTTTCTATCAACTTATTATTATATCCAACGCGCGTTCGTGCAATAATTCAGTTAAACTTTTTTAAGATATAAAGTTACTTTCGATTTAGTGACATTTACATGGGAAAAGTTTAATTAAGAATGCTGGCAAAATAATGTTTCATTTGCGAAAGGAACTTCGGCAACTTTAACTGAACATTACACGCTTTTTTTTTTTATAAGAACCAGTAAATTTTGCTGAGCCTCATTGTTCTTAATTTTTTGGCGATTTCAG
>JAOBYJ020074315.1:0-10867 GCA_025403565.2 Palythoa heliodiscus
AATAAACTATTAATATTTTGAAAGTTAAAATAAACCACTTGGGAACAATCCATTTTACTTCCCCTTTTAATTTATTCTAAGGAAAAATTGTTCATTAAAAAGCTATATTAAAGGCCATGTCTTCCACTGTCAGTATAATTAATATATTATGATGCTATTTAGTATCAAAACGTTATAAATTCTATATTGTCAGTCAGTAGTTTGTAATATAGATAAGTGCCTGGTCACCCTCTAATTGGTCAAAGTAAGAGTAAAAAAGCATTGTTTTATCGTTTTTCACTACTTACAGCATGTAGAATCTACATCATAATGCGGCTCATGTTTTCTACATTTCCCTCGCATTCTCAAATGCCTGTTGTATTTTATCACAGTGTAATACATGTGCAGCTTAGGCTTCTTTATTTGTTAAATAAAAAAATGCTGACCATTAAAATTCTGGCATTGGTCGAGGAGCTGAATTTTTTACAGTGCATCAAGGCAAGCTGAACTGCCAAAGCAACAGAAGTAAATGAAAAATAAAATTTTTTGATGAGCAAGAAATCATAACCACAAAGCAGACTGCACTGAATAGTGACGGTCATGATCATCGACACAACTTAATATTGAAAATAAATTCACAGAATAGTTCACTGATTAAGAAAATTATGAGCCAATGCCAAACAAGTGTTAACGAATTTTTCAGCATGTGAGGCTAGCCAAACGACAGACACACTTGTATTTACAAAGCAACATGTCCTAATGACATGTAAAGGCAACTCTAACAAAAGGAGGAGGTATCTATTCTAAAATAAAAATTAAGCCCTTGTAACTTTTTACATTCAATTTTAAAACACCTTTTATAATAGCACAGCTACTTCACAATATGGCCCAGTTACAGTGGCTACAAGTCATCATTAGCATGCATGATTGTGCTAAGCTTGTAAGTTTTAGGACACTGTGTGTGTACATTTTCATTGTTAATAATAATAATAATAATAATTAATATCAATTACCTTCAATGGTGTCTGATACTGGAACAGACCAGGTTACTAAGTTTCTGGCAGAGCGTCCTTCTTTTTCCACAAGCTTACGTACATTGTCCCTGCTGTTAGTTCGATGAATATTCTGAAATTTTTAAACCATCAAATGAAAGTATTTGTCATAACAATCTAACTAATCAACCAACTGGAAGAAATTTTTTAAAAAAACAGTAAACTACATACAAGCACAAAATTTCAAGACGGAAAGTTAATGTTATGAAAAAGTAGTATCCACAGAAAGGGTTCAAAAATTTATTTAATACTTCTAAATTAATCAAATAAGAATCATTTAAACAGTTCCTTTACTAAAAATACAATTATGTACAGGTATGAAAAATACAAATTTAGAACTTTATCCAAATATTGCCATGCTGAGTGAATTTTGTGTAGCTGGCTACACAGTACTCGGTGAATAAGGAAAGAAGACAGAACTTGTAAACAATTTA
Source organism: Palythoa heliodiscus (assembly GCA_025403565.2). Classification (NCBI taxonomy): domain Eukaryota; kingdom Metazoa; phylum Cnidaria; class Anthozoa; order Zoantharia; family Sphenopidae; genus Palythoa; species Palythoa heliodiscus. The sequence continues at coordinate 1,466 of JAOBYJ020074315.1, forward strand.
CTACCTCAAAACACAAAGAATTCTATAAAGTTTTGCTTTTAATGTTTTTTAATGGCACCTGGGCATTTGCTCAGTGAGAAATCATTGCAGTTGAATCATTTCCAAAATATATAGACCTCCTATATGCTATTTTTGTATCAAGATACACAGGCCTGCATTGGCCTGAAAATTTCACATGTTTCACCTCAGGTACATGTGAAACTTTTCTGACAATTTTTCAGCCTCACTCCTAAGTAGCTCCATACAAAGATGTACTTAGCATTGACTTGGAGGTTTATTCACTAATTATAAATATCCCTTCTCTAAGAGTTTTAAACCTGCAGTTCATTAACCTTAACCCACACCTAAGACCAAAATATACTGTAAATGTATGTCATAAATAATCAAAAGTGTATATTTGGTGGTGTTCTGCTAATATTTCTGATCCTATAGCTAATTTGTAATTATACAAAAACTAACGCAAGTAAGTTAGAATCCATTCTAATTTCTCGACGTTTTGACGCTGTCCAGTGTCAATTTCAAGGGTGACTATATATTCAGAACAGAGTACTTGTGTTATAAGGATAGAATTTAATCCCATGATAATTGTGTTGTTGACTACGGTAGTTAGTAATACCGGATCAAGATACCTGTAGCTAAAGAGCATAAATTATATCCATATTAATTACTAAAATGGAAATCTTTATTGAGCTTGGATACTAACCCTAAAAACGCGCTTATTTTTTTTTATTTCAAAATCACTTCAACTCCATAAAATAAACACGAACTTAGTAACGACGGTAACAAGGTGAACCAGCCTACAGTAGCAGTCCATGTGTTGTGTCTCCTCTCCAACACGCTTAATTTTCAAAAAAGAACAATAAAATAAACTTACATTCAAGGAAGGATTCTTTTTAATGGATCCACTGTTCTCACGTTGCAATGCCTTGTCCGAGCTGGACATTTTAACAATGTTTTCGCTTGACTTTGAAGTTCTGGGAGACCGACGTCTGCGAGTGGAGTTTATCCCTCTCACATCTTGCTGTGACATTTTCAGGGCCAATATTTCCGAATCCAAATGGAATGTCAGTGTCAAATATTTAAGGTTTAATATTGTATCTTTTCCTCAGTGGAACAGTTGCGTCGTGTTTCATGGTCATAATATTTTGCAAACGTCACTTGAAATTGAATGCAAAATATTTGCAAATTCAGCCGCCATGTTTTTCCTGCTTTAGCAGCCTCGGTTTTGAGTTCTAGCGTAGAGCCTGGGGACAACCTTCTTTCGGCAGCTTTGAGATTTTCGACAACTTTTTGGCAACTTTTGATTTTTTTAGCATTTTCTAAATTAATTTTTTACTTTTTTCGCGACCTTTATTAGCTTTCGAAAGAAAAGTCAGCTAAAATCAATTAATTTTAAAAATACTACTGTGAGAGTGCAGGGCCGGGCGACAGTTCTGGATAAGCTTGATTAAAATCAGAGAGTCCATGGTAATAGAGCTGACCAAATTATGTAATCTAAGCAGAAACAGAAATGCCAGCTTGGGTTCAAATGTTTCCCAAACAAAAACTGTGTGAGTTTTGCGCCATATTGGTAAAATTCAAACTTTGCGAGGGAAGGATTGGATCTTAGGTATGACGTCATCGTATTCGAAAACCTCCATTTCGCCGGTCCACACGAATACGATAAATCTCCGTTTTCAAAAAATCTCCACTCTGGAGAGCGTTTTCGAAAACCTCCGTTTTTAGTGCTCGAAAACACCGTATACGTGTGGGCGGAAGGCTAAAACGGAGAAAAAATCTCCGTTTTCGAAAATACACGTGGACGGGGCTTTAGTCTCTATGACTATATTGTTTTTGAGCAACTGGGCTTATGCTAACCTCTTTCCCAGAACTGACGAGTTTGTCAAAGGATGACAATCTCAAAACCGCAAAGCTAATAACTTGCCACTAATATAAAGTGTAAAGGCTGTCTCAGTTGGTTTGGTACTGGTTTTTTTTTATTTAAGATGGATTAAGTTTTACATTATCAATATAAGCGGAGCTCTCGCGGAACACCATGGGAAATAAATTTGGTAAAACTATCCATCGGAGAAGATTGGTTATGGAAGAGACTTTCGACTTTATTATGAAATCGGGATCTCCGCTTTTAGGCTTGCCTAAATATATATTTTATTCTTATTTCCTGTGGCACCTGCGACTAACCGTCTAAAAGGGATATTTCTTGTTAACTATGTTTTACAAAAAATTGTCTTTAATTAACGAGCCAGTTCCTCTCTATAGTTTTTCTTTAAGTTGAACATCTGTAATCGTATATGTAGGATGAATCAAATTGAAAATAGATTATTTAAAGACCTTCTCCGGTTATTTATAAAACGAGATTTTCAAGTTTAACTGTAGATATTTCTAGTGCGCAATAAATTTTCAACCGCGCGGTTATACAATATCTCAGTTAAATCTATGGTTAAATGCAATAAAACAATTATTTATTTTAACTAGAATAATATATTTACACATTTCAAAAACAAAAATAACATGTATCAAAAGGGTTTTTCTAGATAAACGTATCAGTTTTCAAGTCATTTTTAAAACTACTTACGCAAGTAGTGTTTCTAATGCCCAGTTCATGGTAGTGAAAAAAGATAAGCATTTAAAATGACATCAGGATAAAACAGATAGTGTGAACGGACGTGGAATAACATACCTCATTACAGAAAAGTAAAAAAAAAATATTTAATCAAAGCTCCTGTTATTTTACACCATTATCATTTTGAAATACTTTTATTTGCACTCAAAGCAAAACTTAACATGTTTAAGACATAATTATAATATCGTTTACCCCATCTTCAATTGCCTCTTGATAAAAATGATCGAAATATGATCGCTAGCCGAAAACTGGGACGCATCTTCAGGAAAGTTATACAAAACAAAACCGCCAGAATGGGTCCATTTCAGTGATGACATTGCCAGACTGTCCAACCATCCCGATTTCGTCGGGAATATCCCAATTTTGATTGAAAATCCCGAATCCCGACCAACATGCGATTGTGATAGGAGAAATCCCGATTTGATACCATTATAATATTTACATTACAAGGACGCGAATTAGAGCATTAGAGGATATATATCACTCTGATATTCTGTTGCCATAAAGAAGTGATCGATATACCGAACAGTTTTGACAGATATTGTCGTCCCAGAACGCTAGAAATTGCGTTTTCGAGCCTTAAAATTTCACGTTGGGATTAATATGCTTATGTTCTTTCCCCAGTGTGAATAAGGCTTAATGCTGCTTCGCAGTTACATGCACTCCAGAGTTTCGGCGCCGTCACACAAAATGGACCGGCGATCTCCAAGTGTGGCTGCGGATTTAGGCTGACTATAATTCAATAAGAAACTATTGTTAGATCTTAAATAATTACTATATCAAAGAAATCAATTAATTGATAAGAAAAAGATATTTTTAAAGCGGACTTAAAGGAGCTAAAAGTTTTAGATGTTTTTATGTCTCTCGGTAAATCATTGCTTAATGAAAACAAAAGGACCGCCCAGCTGTTTTTGAACAGTTTTTACTTTTGGTATTTTTTGTTATTAAAATTGTTTTTGTTTTATAAAAACGCCAGATGTTTTTCCGATTGACAGGATAGAGCTGTTGAGTTTCTCGGCTTCTTTTTATATATATATGTATATATATCAGTGACTGGAATGTTTGAATATGAGTAACTATATTTTTATATTTACAAGCTGTTGATGCGGAGATTTCTGGTAATCTGTATTGGCAATGTATCTTCACGGGATGGCGCATAGTGCAGTTTATTGTGCTCTACGCGTCTAAGGCCTGTTTCAAACGTCGAACTTTTCATGTGCCGAATCTAATGCAAATGATGTAGAACAATAGGATTTGCTCATTTGCATTATATAGATTCGGTACATGAAAAGTTCGACGTTTGAAACGGGCCAAAGCCCACTCTCCTTCGGAGCTATTAAAGTTGAAAACATTATGAGAATAAAGTGACAGACGTTATCGTACTTTCCATTCGAATCTTAACTTTTACTGTTTTTTTGAATGTTTGAATTATATGGATAAATGTGTTTTATACGTCGCAATACTGCTGTTGGTATAGCTATTGATAAATTCTGTAAAATAGTTTTGTTTGAAAAGACTAGTTCCGCACAACGCAAGCTTTTTCCTTATATTAATTTTCTGTATCTTGTAATATTGAGTGTAGATAAAAAAAATTGTTGTTGTTGTTGCTGTTGTTCACTCGTGCGATGGATTTCTCAACAACTGATTGCTGTTTCTCTTTGATCAACGGATTTTAGTTGGAAAGGAAACTTACAGAGGATTTCAGTATACATCTGTCCTTTTTGTTCGTTTATTGAAGAAACGTACTGTGGACTGTCGCGTTTCCCACGTACACAATCATTATCCGATAGCAATTGTGTGAAAATTCTAAAGAAATTAGTTCTTTGTTTCATGTGACGAAAAAGGTTTCTATATAAGCAATTAAGCAATTTTGTGGATAAACCGTTTATTGGCTCGCCCTAGATCCGCTAATCATTTTTATGAGAGTAGTTTTATGAAAACAACAGATGGCAGATTATCAAGGCTCAAAATCCAACGTACCGTAAGTAAATTTTTTAAATTTTATTTTGTTTTTCTTGGTTCCTTGCATGGGAAACCAAATGGCCGCTGCACACAACCAATTGATTTGCAAAGTTTTACACTTACACAGACAAGTTTTGAAGAGGTTTGCTGGCTTTCACTGACGTTTCGCTGCGATTAAGAGGTAACTTTATCGTCAAGGCTATCCTCACTCAATATTTTGTTTACAGTCGTTTCAGACAGAAAATTTAGTATAGGGTCGGTCTCTCGCTAAAAAAGAGAAGAGATTCCGGCTAAGATATGCATCTATCCTTCCGTGCCTTTTCGGTCCTACAGGCTTTAGACTAATTCTAGAAATCCCTGGAATGCAGGCAACTGGTGTGCTGTATGGTCTGGTTACTGACTGGGGAAATTGCAAACGATACTTCTGATCTGCCACGGGTAGTTCGTGTGCACAAACAGTACGGTGCTTTCAAAAGGCAACATTAAATGAGTTATAACGAACAAAGTCAATAACAGTGAAATATTTACTGTTAATATTTTAAAAATTCGGCTGTAAAAGTTAAAAGATGTTATAAAATTTACGAACGTTTTCGGTCGATTTGACCATCATCAAATGCAAAAGATTTTATCACAAATGATTGAATTGTTTTACGAACTACATTTTTTCTTCTTTTAGTAATCGGTGGTGTGTATTAAAAAATATTTTTTCTTCAAAAAACAACTTTCTGAGAAATAACAACTAATTTCAAATACCTTCTATGTACAAATCTAGTCCATGCAAAGACTAACATCTATCATACATACTGAGACTTTCAGTTTTAATTTTCGTTGTGAAGAACCCATTTCGCAACTTTTTTTAGCCAATATCAAGTGGCGAAACGACTTTCTCTTTGCAAATGCCTTTTTAAAAATTGTACTGATAGATATAAAGCGGTATGTTATCGGCTCCTTTAATACATTTGTGTCAGACAACATAGAAAGAACAACGAACTAAAATGGGCTAAAATGCAAGACCCAACTGTTTCTTAGCCAAAAATTGATCTTATCCCATCGTGAGTAAATACATTACAGCTATATCAGTAAATTTAAGGCCATCCTCATATGATGCCCATTTCATATGATGATTCACTCTTTAATGTCAATCATCATTTCTGAACATTACTACTTGAATAACTGTATCCATTTCAACTGACTGTAGTTAGAAAGGTCGAAGTAAAGTATATTGTTCGTCACCTCGCTAGCAACCCAACCACTGCAGCGCGCGATAACTGGTACTGATGTGTGCCCGACGGATAAAATGTTCTGAGATATTTTTCAATGGGGTGTTGTAAGTTTAGAATTTGGATTTTAAGGGATTTATTTGCAGAGTAATGTTTATACTAAAGAAAACTTATACATAACAGTTATTAGCCCAAAAGTTTTCTTCAAGGCGACAGTACAAAGAGGGATTTTTTCTTTCTTTTTTCTACCGAACGACCGATCAACTGTACTTTTTCAGTCAGAAACGCCCTTAAATAAAAAACTAAGAGGGAATATATGGCGTCTAAACAGTTTTTTGCTAGCAATGCAAAAAGATACGCTATACTTTATAAAACGTAATTATAATAACTTCAAAGTAAAAACTGACAATTCCGTGATTTTGCATAACCATAGTAGTGTTATATCATTTACGTCAACCGTATCCAGCTGTTTATAGCAAATGGATGAAACAAATAGACCATTGCCAAATCTATACACGTACTGATCGCAATAAGCCCAGCTTTAGTATCGTTACCTGGTTTGGAGATATGAGCTGGCAGTAATCAAATACAACTAAACTTTGAAGTATATATAATACAGCAACATAACAGCCGCTACGGTACGGAGATCACTCAAAATTACTAGCGATGTAGTTTGTATTCTTCAATAATTTGTTCAGTTGTTTTCTGTTATATATCCGCAAATCGTTAGCAAAATAGTTTTCGCAGCTTCTGAAATCTGGAACGGAAGAATCGCAATATGATCTACCAAAATGTGTTTTCAAGTTGTTTTAACTTCTTCCAGTTCGATCACCGTTATTTGCACATATAATATTTAGATCAATAATAGAATCATTCCAAATTTTCAGGAATGGTCGTAGCGGTCGGCTATTAACTGTTTCATATAAGGATGAAGCATTATATTTTCCCTCGTTTTTTATAATTTTTATTTTTGTGCACGAATAGTGACTTTCGTTCAGTTCTTGCACACTAAAATTTCTTTCTAATATAGCTTTTATACTCGACTTAAGGAAAGAAATATTCGAAAGCAAAATTGCACGAACAAGATTTTTCAGGTTGAAATTTATTCTTAAAATTAATGTGTAAATCACGACCACAATTTATTTTACTTTAATAAAAAGAAAAGAGGCAATTTTTTGTGCATTTTATGAGAGGTTTGCAGAAATGACCCCAGATATCGATATATGGTGAGGGGCCATAAGTTATCATAATTTTTTATTGCTTATATTTATCTTTATTTACCAGATTTCAAATGAATCTGTTTAAATTATTTTTGCGAATCAAAGTGAAAAAAAGGAATTAGCAAAGCATACGAAACTCGTTGGAATCTCACTCGTTCATATTAGTAAAAATATTAGTAATTTTGTGTATCGGCAAAATATTGCGCAATACCTATGACGTCACAAAGATTAATTAGGTTTTATATTATTGATTAAAGTTTTCAAAACATGTGCTTGTGACTATAAATTTTTGTTTGTAATTCAGAACTGACGAGAAATTTAGGGAAAACGAAATAACAAAATTCATGATAATAGCACCCTTTTAACGATCCGTTACCACGGAAAAACGCCATAGCCCCAAAATATTGCTAAAAATATATTCTAAGAAAAATTTTAGGAAAAGTCACCAAATTCTGAAAATTAAGTCTTAAAAACGCCTTTGAAACGTTTTCTAACCATTTTCGAAGATTTCCAAACACCCAAATATTTCCAAGAATTTTCCGAAAATTTTCAAAAATCGCAAAAATGCCTTAAAAACAATTTTAAACCGTTTCCGAAGATTTCCGAATTTTTCTAGAGATTGCAAAGAGTTTTATACATCTCCGGCAATATTTCGTGTGCAACGACGCGTGAAAATTTTAATTATTGAAAATACACATAACGTTTTTCGTTTAAGTGATTTTACCAAAACAATTATTATCATCACTACGTGCGGCCAAATAATGAATTACCCTCCCTCAATCGTTCCTTTTGGTGGCTGCAAATGTTCCCTCGTGGCATCATTTGCACTCTCGCTGAGCTCGGGCGCAATTGATGCTTCTCCGGCCACAAATAAACTATATGCCCTCCAGAAGTCATTTTATTTTCCTATTCGCGTCAGGCTCAGTGAATATTTCTACTTCGTCTCGGGGAACATTCCCCAGATATTCACTACCTGTAAATAAATATCAAATCTAAATGTCAACTTTGAAAAATCGAAATCCTTCAAACTTTGTCAGTTGGTAGGCCTTAGTGAACTAATAACAGATAGCAATATATGAACTGGCTTTTTTTCCTTTTATTCTACGCTCTGTACAAGTACAAGACCGTTAAAATTCTCAGCTATTTTGAGCCGATTTGAAGCCTGCTGAGAGGGGAAAATGGCCAATATTACGGAGGTGCTCTCGAATCAGCCGTAAGAATTTTCAGCCAATCAACTCAACATTTTAGAAGATAGCTATTAGCACTTTCATTAGCAATTAAAAGAAATCACTAACCTTCACTCACCATCAGTACTATCAGTCACCAAGCCACCACGGTCGCATGAAATCGAGGCATTTTGCGACAGCCAGCTGGCCGGATCGCTCAAATTAGGATGGCATAAAAAATGACCCACGACAGGAATATTGACTTTATTCAAGAGAGATAACAGGAATTCGGTCTTGCGTTGTAAAGTAAATCAATAGGTGAAACTGAAGAATGAAAGTGGCTCGTTTGAAGAAATAACTAATCAAAAGATTGAAATCCGAAGGCGATGTGCTTCGTGCAGTGATAAGAAGTTTGAAAATAGAAAAACTATTAGCCCGCTATAGCAGATTCCTTAACTCGCTACAGCGGGTGGAGAGAAGTAAGTTTCTTTGATATACTACCGCTGTAGCGGGTTGAGGCCCTATTATATACTATAGAGAGTTTTAGTGTTCTTAGCATGATGAGTAACATGCGGGTTAGCCTTCCAACCACAAGCTCCCGGCTCAAACCGCGGCTGGGCCGAGTGTTGAACATTTGAATGACCTACCATTTGTTCTTTCTGCCAACGTTTACTCAACCTTCCATCCTTACGATGTCTGTAAAATGAATACGAGCCTCCGCTGGGGACTAACTTGCGACGGATTAGCGTCCCGTTTAGGGACAGTCAATTACTTTTATTCATTTAATACCGTAGAAACCACATAGGCTCGCAAAAGGATTTAGCTTAAGCTTTGCAAGTGTTTGAAATCTCATTAGGGCACCGTGTCTTATATAATAAACAGAACAATACATGGCCCGTTAGAGATATGGAAGTTACTCTCTTGTGTTAGCTGCCCTCACTCTTGAGATATCTGAATGTGAGCATTCGAAAATCATTTCCATGTCTCCGAGCACCTCTTTTTCTCTATATGTAACGTGCTATATTATGCTTCATTGCGGTATATTATGTTGCGTCATATGACGTTATATTATATCATGCCATATCACCTATCATATCATATCATATCATATCTTATCATATCATTTCATACCATACCATACCATACCATACCATACCATACCATACCATACCATACCATACCATACCATACCATATCATATCATATCATAT
>JAOBYJ020074637.1:0-10861 GCA_025403565.2 Palythoa heliodiscus
AAGTTAACCTCCTCTTCAAAACTTTCTGCTGCTTCGCAGAGAACTAAACCAGGAATTTCTGCATAGCAAGTGTTTTTTGCCATGTCTTACAAAAAATGTTAACCGGAGGTAATGTACATGGCGAAAAACAATAAAACACGCTTGTTCTATGTTTTATACTCTGATATACTCTGATAAAACACGGTTTTTTGACCAATCAGAGCGAGCGTTATATCAAATCTATATTATAAATTCTTATAAATACCAAAACATATGGATGTTACAGATGTATATCTGCATTTCATTTATGAGTTAATTTAGTCATATTGTTACTAAAAAGCCCCTATGAGAAGCAACAATAAGTTATTGCATAGTATTGAGTTGGTTACATTATTTTGCCATGCTATATAGAGAAGTATCCTATGTTGTTTGGTTTGATGTGGGGTCAGTGGGTGTGGTGAGTTGTGTCTTATTGTGCTCTGTTGTGTTGTGTTGTGTTATGTTGTGTTGTGTTGTGCTGTGTGGCATGTTATGATATGGTGTGTTTTACAATTTGGTGTGTGTGTTATTGTGTGTTATATGTTGTGGTGGAAGGTTTTGTGTTCTGTAGTTTTGTGTGGTATAGAGTGTTGTGGTGTGTTGTGATATGGTTACGACTACTATGACTACGATTACGACTACTACAAATACGGTTATGACTATTACGATTACGAATAGTGCAACTACGATTACGACTGCGATTGCGACAATGTTTACCATTACGATTACTTCTTTGATTGCGAATATAATTACGATTACGTCTACGACTACAATTACATAAACGACTACGATAAGCAATTTTAATTACGACTACGATTACGACCACGATTACAATTACGACTACAATTACTAATTTAACGATTACGACTACTACTACGATTACGGTTACTTTAAATACGATTATTCATCACTTAATATCCGTACATCACGTACAAACCGAAACTTGCTCTATAACTTTGTTATGTATAATATTAAAAGTAATCTCACGACTTTTCGAGAATTGTTTTTTCATGTATATTATTAAAAGGTAATCATACGACTGTGGTATAGAGTGTTGTTGTGTGTTGTGATATGGTGTGGTAGTGTGTAGTTTGTGCGGTGTTTTATGGTGTATTTTAGTGAAATGTGATGAGGAGTGTGGTATTTTATGGTATTTTATGGTGTAGTATTGTGAGTTTTTTGCATTGTTATATGAAGTAGTGTGGTGCAGCGTGCAATGGTGTGGTGTAGTATGCAGTGGTGTGGTGTGGTGTAAATAGTAAGCAGTGATGTAGTGTGCTGAAGTATGCAGTGACTCTGATCTATTATGCAGTGGTGTGGTGTGGTGTAGTATGCAGTGGTGTGGTGTGGTGCAGTATGCAGTGATGTAGTGTGCTGAAGTATGCAGTGACTCTGATCTATTATGCAGTGGTGTGGTGTGGTGCAGTATGCAGTGGTGTAGTGTGCTGAAGTATGCAGTGACTCTGCTCTATTATGCAGTGGTGTGGTGTGGTGTAGTATGCAGTGGTGTGGTGTGGGGCAGTATGCAGTGGTGTAGTGTGCTGAAGTATGCAGTGACTCTGCTTTATTATGCAGTGGTGTGGTGTAGTATGCAGTGGTGTAGTGTGGTGAGGTATGCAGTGACTCTAATCTATTATGCAGTGGTGTGGTGTGGTGTAGTATGCGGTGGTGTGGTGTGCTGAGGTATGCAGTGACTCTAATCTATTATGCAGTGGTGTGGTGTAGTATGCAGTGGTGTGGTGTGGTGTAGCATGCAGTGGTGTGGTGTGGTGCAGTATGCAGTGGTGTAGTGTGCTGAAGTATGCAGTGACTCTGCTCTATTATGCAGTGGTGTGGTGTAGTATGCAGTGGTGTAGTGTAGTGTGCAGTGATATGGTGTGGTGAGGTATGCAGTGGTGTGGTGTGGTGTAGTATGCAGTGATATGGTGTGGTGTAGTATGCAGTGATGTAGTGTTCTGAGGTATGCAGTGACTCTAATCTATTATGCAGTGGTGTGGTGTGGTGTAGTATGCAGTGGTGTGGTGTGGTGTAGTATGCAGTGGTGTGGTGTGGTGAAGTATGCAGTGGAGTGTTGTGCTGTAGTATGCAGTGGTGTGGTGTGGTGAAGTATGCAGTGGTATGGTGTGATATGGTGTGGTGTGGTGTGGTGTAGTGTGGTGAAGTATGCAGTGATGTGGTGTGGTTAAGTATGCAGTGGTATGGTTGGTATGGTGTGGTGAAGTATGCAGTGGTGTAGTATGCAATAATGTCTTTTGATGTAGTATACAGTGGTGTACTGTTGTGTACTATTCAGTAGTGTGGTCAGGTAAAATATGCCATGGTATTGTGTGATGTAGTATGCAATGATGTTTGATGTAGTATGCAGTGGTGTGGTGTGAAGAAGTATGCAATAGCGTGGTTTGGTGAAGTTTGAAGTAGTGTGGTGTAGGAAACAGAGATGTGGTGAAGTATGCAATGGTGTGGCGTGGAATAGTGTGCAGTGCTGTTGTAATATGCAATGGTGTTGCATGGTGTAGTGTATGCAGTACTTAGTGTTGATTGGTGTAGTATTTAACGGTACTGTGTGGTATTGTATGGAGAGGTGAGTGTGGTGCTGTGTGGTGTTCATATTACGATTTTATTGTTTAGGATACTCAAACTCTTTTAGGATAGGCCAAGCCTTGGTTAGCTTAGACTAGACTTGGTTAAATTTTGTTGAATGCCATTAAAATAGGTTCGTGGAACTCAATTTATGCTACATATCCAGGATAGGAAAGTTTACATACCACTTCAATATCCTGGTGTTTTCCATCAAAGAGTCTTGCTTCTCTCAGACAAATGCTAAATTCATCTTGTTCGATTCCCTCAAGCCACAAAGCCATAGCATCTTGTTTTCTGTTATGTTTTGTGTGACGTGCAGTTGCAAGGACAAAGGGTTTTGAAACAAAAGCCTAAACAAAATAAGATAGTAAAATAATTGCTGAACTCTATTCATACTGCATGTTTTCTAGTTCTTACTGCAATATTCCTTATTTTATCTGCAGCTCCAGTTTCTGTGGTGTTATATTGTTACGCACAGAGATAGAAAAAAATTATGTGATCTTTATATTAGAGAAAGACCATAAGAAAAATACCGAGGAAAAGAGGCAAAAAAAAATCGAGCGAAAAACCAAAATGAAAAATCGTACCAGTAAAGATTCCGTGCCCCACCTCCCATCACTTTTCTAATCGTCCGTCTCTTACTAAGAAAGTGAGGGAAGAACTTTTAAACTATTAAAACAAGTAGCAAAAATAAGAAAAGAAAGATGAAAATGAAAGCCGTAGCAACTTTTTCTCGTTATACCTTATGATGCAACCACAATACAATTACACTTTAATTATCTAATTTACTATTAACTAGCTTTAAATTCTTTGTCATTTTATTTAAGATACCAAAGATGACAATATAAGGTATTTGATAAAGAGACAAACTACGATAAGTAGTTAACCATGGATAAAAAAAAATTATTCTGAATGCTGAATTATTCTAAATACTAAATACACTTTAGAATACTCTAATATATGTGGTAAACCTTAAGTAGCTAATGTTTCTACCACTGAAAACTTCACAAGAACAAGGATTTTCTATGGAAAGTTGTGCGTTTGTCGAAAAACGTTTCTCTATATTTGTTGTCTTCTTACTCTTCTGTTGAAAGGATGAGTAAGTTAAAGACCCGCCTTTGTCGCGGCAAGCTGTCAAAGATTAAATAAGCTAAACTGGTGATGCACAAACGCAGCGATTATTTCGGATGTGTAATACGTTGATATAATCAAAATATGAAAAATTATCTGACCCGTTTTTCGAACCCAAGCAAAAAAGAGACTTAAAAAAAGAATAATGCATACATGTAGGACAAGTCACCTGTGATAGCGAGACACGTTTGCATTGCGATCCTGTTGTCCAAACACCAGAGAATCTGTAGGTTCCTTGAGTTAACAATGGGTAGCTTCCTTGTACAGCCACCCAGTCTATTGTGGCGTTTCCTCCTGATCCCAGGCCACTCTCCAACATACACACACTAAACCCACTGTTCGTAACAGCATTCACCCACGGGAATGTGACGTCATGAACCTTTGTACTGACGTCACCGTGATTGACAGATACAAAGACTCGCACTTTGCTCCTGCCAGAGAATGTTGTGGGGAAAGTTACAGACTCGCAGTAGAATCCCTCGGATGTTGAGCTGGTAATCTGTGCTTTGCCGTACTGAAAGCCTAAAAAGTTCAGAACAAGACATTGTAAAAATAAAATTCCTCAGAGATAATATATAAGCCACATAAAGTTCAAGTATTTAAAACAAATTAAGTAATATGGGTAAAAAAGGAGCGACCACCACCAATGATGCATACTTCTACTACTACTCGGCATAAAGGCTGATTTTAGTGAGGGAGAAAATCCGGAGTGCCCGGTGAGAAAAACCGACTTAAAACTGGTTTACTGAAATGATGAAATGATTGATTCCGGAGAGAGGTTGTTTAAAGTTGCTTTAGTTACCTCACGGTTAAGCTAATCAATTAATCAATTAATTAATCAATCTAGTGACTGATATCCGAGACTTAAAAATTATTGTTCGAACAAATTAGGCATTCAAACCTGGATAGGAATCGGAAAGAGTGAGTCGCTCAGAGGCTAAAATGAAGCGAACTTTCTAATGCTCATGGATGCACTTTTCATGATTGTCTTGACTGCATGCTCAATATCGGTTGCTGCTGTCTCTTTAAAAAAACAGGAGGGAAAACGGGGCTTTGAATATGGTCCGATAACTAAGTTGTTACAAATATAAAACTCTTCAGAACTATTAATTTGTTGAAGAGGATCTTGATTGATAAAAAAAAACATCCCAACCGCTAACGTTTCGATTAAAAGTTCAAAAATTATTAATTCATCATCTGAAGATGTAACTATAAGCTAAATCATGAGTTAAAAAGAACAAAAACGAAAACTGAGGTAAAACAAAAAACTTATTACATAAGTATACAATGCAATTAATAAGGCTCAAATCGACGTACTATATCTGGAACAACCTATTAAAGGACAATCAAGGTTCTTTAGCACTAATTAATATTAATTTTTTGTGATAGGAATGAATCAAATTGCATACAATTTGCAAAGCTGCAAACAAGGACAGTTTACATAGTTTTAACACAGACAAAAGCGTTTTTGCATATATATCTGGCCAAAAACTATGTTTGCAAAATCTCTCAAAAATCAGAAAATATTTACGTTACTGAAAACTAAAACCGATTTTTTTTAAACATCTACTAGTAACATTAAAATTTACTGGTATATACTTATAAAAATATAATAATAAAATATAAAATATAAAAATGGAAGTAGCAAGGCAAACGAAAAATTCTTGTTAACCATTACAATGAATGCTCCTTAAGTTTCATTTTACACGTAGTCAGCTAATTTTTTTAATTATCAAAAACTATCTTTAAATCCCTAATTTCATCAAAATCTATACAAAACTAAGGCATCTAAATTGTTTGGCGTGGCGTAATGAAAACATGAGAATTTTTACCTTTGGACATAGCCAGTGACAGTTGTGTGAAGACAACAAGTCCAAAAAGTGCAGCTTTTCTCATTTTGCAAGAGTCAGGATATCTTCTGCTCCAAGCTGACTGCACAGCACTTTAAATTATAGGCAGACTAATGACTAGTTTAAAACCTCGTATTTTATCTTGGTGATGCGATATTATGAAATTCTTCTGTTCGATTGCGAGGGTCAAGGGTTCACAAAAGCACGCTTAACCTTAGGCATGTTGAAAAACATCTTATCAGCATTTTTTTAAGAAAATAACATTCTCAAATGAATTTTAAACTTTTGCTTCTCCACGTTCAGACGAAAAATCATTAAAAAGCATACATACCGCAAAATGAATATACCACTTGACGAACAAGTAAACACACTGTTAACTGATTAATACCTTTACAATAGTATTTAAGGGTATCGTTTAGGTTTTCAAGGATCATATGACTGATGAACAGACAAGCAAGTTTTATTGTTTCAGTCGTGCCGGATGGTATTTCCAGATTCTTTCACATCTCAACCTCTCAAGTTAACTTGATAATGATGGCTTCATTCCAAGTTTACATTTAAGAGAGGGTCAGTTGGCGAACAGACAAACAAGAGTCAACTTGGTTTGTATTACCAGTTAACATTTGGCTTGTGAGATAAGCCGACGATTATCATTAGTATAATTTATAAAGCATTCGTTAGTGCAAAGAGACGTTTGCAAAATTTTTGTGAACATTGGTAAATTTATTTCCCCCAAAATGCTTTTTGCAGAAGTGTTTAATCTCTCAACGTCTCTCCTGACCAGACTATCAGCAGTGTATATAACATGTTGAAAAATGTTTAATTCTACGAAAGCTCTAAGTTCTGTTATCGCGTGTAAACCTTATGACATCCATATTCCAATGATAAAATCACTATAACATTATCACATGAGTAATTTTTGTTTTGAAAGTGGTCCACGAAACGCACATGATTCCGTTTTCTCTTTTAACTCGTCGTACAGTCGTTTACTCATCATAATCAATTATCCCTCCTCATTACAAAACGTCAATTTGTATATGAACGACATGAATAAAAGTTAAATCCTCTTTTAAACCTGTTTATCCAAAAACGTTTAGATTTTGTAATCATTTTTTTAAATTTCAAACAGTTTTAAAATTATACGATCAGACCACTTGACCGAAATTCGCTCAAATTTGGTGCTCCAATTTGGTAATGTAAAGGCGCATGCGCAGTTTTACTTTCATCAGTGTCAGTGATGATAATAAAGATGTGTCTTCGATCCATTCAGTCCCAAAATCAAAATTCTTGAACATTAACTAACGTCATCGAGACGTAAATTAACGTGAAATTGATATGATTGACTCATGGATAAACCGAATTTTCATATGTTAATTTCCTTCTAGGACTTACAAACTTGAATCAATTGTCTGAAACCATTTTTATAAACGTGGATAAAAAGCAGAAAAAGTCCTCTGGAAAGGGAATCGAGAAAGCAGAATCTTTCGAAATTTCGCCGCAGGTATAGTCGAACCCCGAAGCTTGAGAGGTAAAGAAAAGCGCAAATTATGTAAATGTAAACATATATGCAACTATAGTATTGAAACGAAGAACTTCCATCCCTGGATTAGAATCGCTTCGTCTTGGCGACTATTAAAATGAAAATAATGGCCAAAGAATTCACTATTTCCATTCTTACCTTATACCAATTTTTTTATCAAGCAAAAGCTGCTGCTAGAAACTCTTCACTTCGTACCTCAAGTAAAAGTCAAAAAAAATTCTCAAGAAGAGTTCTTTACCTTTGGACAAAGCAAGTGGCATTCGAGTGAAGAAACTATTCCAATAAGTGCCGAAACTTTCAGCTTCATTTTCGCAGGTATCTGCTACCCCAAATTAACTCTACAACCCGCCCGGGCACGTTTCTTTAGCAATGTAACAAAAGAGGTCTAACCGACAGAGAAATTCCAAGGTTCACAACAAGAATGTTTTTTGACCAGACGTATGCTTACAACTGTAATTTTAGAAAAAGGTAAAATGATTTAAAATCTGAAAACAAGGTATCGTTTCTTAACTCCTTCCCCCAAAACGTTGCTAATTGTTACTACAAGATGAATATACCATTGAACGAACAGGTGAAAAAGTTGTTGATTGGCTGATATCTTATCTATCATATCTTACCAATGGATTGTTTAAAGATCAGTCAATTAAGCAACGCACAAGGCCCGGCCCACTTGGGTTTTATTACCACATACCTTTCAGCAAGTGCGATTAAACCCAACGAATACCGATGATAACTTGACGATTAATCCAAATCCTCTAAAAATAGTTGTATAACAACATCATCGTGAAAGAGTCAAAAAATATACTCGTATTTAGAAAAGTCGAGAATGGATAAATGTTTGACCTTCTCCATTGACTAGAAAACATTCGCATCTCCAAGTAACCGTGTATTTATAACTACAAAATAGCAGATCGATAGTAACGATCGAGGAATGTTTGAGAATTATGTCATTGTTAGACAAATTAGATGTTTTTCTTAGCGTAGTTGTTAACATAATCAGCATTGTTTTCGTGGTTATCGTCATTAACATTAATTTCATCATCATCATCATTACTATTAACTTTATCGCTATCATCATCATCGCTATCATTATATTTATAATTATCCGATTATTATCACCAATAAATCGAAATATATTATCAAAAGACCTCAATCTCATATTAAATTTCAACATCACCTAGCATGTATAATAGAATTGCCGATGCCTATCTGGCATCGAAACACATATTCGATTCTAATTCTTCTTGCATTTCCACCTCGTAAGATTCCCTTAACTTCCTTAGGATAAGGAATCAATCGATATGTCTTTATAGAGTTCTCTAATACAGACAAACACCTTCTAGTTCTGCATATACATTTCATATTTATACCAGAAATAAACACATTCCATTAACACTCTATACTAGTTAAATGCTGCATCTTACAGATTTATATCTCAATAACGCGGAATTTTGGAAATTTGATTTCTTGGGCATTATTTTTCTTGGAGGTTTATCTTTTTGGAACATTATTTTCTCAGACGTCCAGTCTCGGCTTTCGTATCAATCAAAGGAAGAGTTTTGCGGAAACAGTCACTTAAAACCACTGGGAAAATGGACAAGTGACAATGAGGAAATTTGTAAGATGAAAATACACTAAACGAACTGATAAAGCAAATACGTTTTGAAAAGCAAAGACGCCAAAGTTTTACATTACATTCTGAAAACGTAGACGTTCATGTATTTTAACTAAGATTGCAGAATCAGGAAAAACGAGAGCGCAAATCAAAGCTTATGGGCAAAATTCTCCTTTTCCCAGTCCCCATCATTGCGAACGTTATCTTTGGTCTATTTCGGTTTATGTGGCCCTGTGTTGGGTCCCAGAGAATTAGTTTGTGTACTGGAAGACTAGGATGGCCTGTGCATTGTCCAGCAAGCTGCATCATTCTTGCCGCTATCTTGCATTCTACTCTCAGAAGGTTTCCATAGAGTTCGTCGTTGGAAATATGACAGCTATATTTCACACTATATTCATACACTTCTTGTAAAAATTACTTTCTAGTTCACTCTGGAAAAGGAAGAGATCAAAATCGTGGGCCTGGTAACTCGTATAAGGTACCCCACTTGTATGGTTTTAACAGCTGACGGTTAACTTTTTTGACATTTAATATTGGCGTTATTAACTATTAACTATTAACACAGAAAATTCCATATTGAACGATTTTCAATATTAAAAACTTTATTTTATTCTTAAAATTATACTTTTCAATGTTCTCGAAGAAATCAACAGTTAATTATAGCAAACTTTGTCCTCCAGTGTACGGATGTGACGCCATATAATGGGTCTTCAGGGCATTCTTCTGGTAAAAAGATTTTCCGCAGAAATGGCATTCAAATGGCTTCTTTGGCGCATGCGTACGTTTGTGGGTGTTGAGAGTTGACGCTAGAGTGAAGCCTTTACCGCACACGTCACATTTGAATGGTCGTTCTCCGGTATGGCCGTAAATGTGAGCTTTCAAGTTGCCTTTCTGGTTGAAACCTTTGCCGCAATACTGGCAATGGTACATACGGAACTACAAAAGGGAATAAAAAGTGTAAATACATGTCAAATTATAATATACATTTGACATAGCAGTCGCTCTGATTGGTCAAAAACCGTAATTTATCAGAATATTGAGTGATAGTTATTATTATTATAGTAACTATGACTACGATTACTTTTTTCAAGGGAAACGATTTGGCTTTCGAGAAGTACGAATACCCTGACTTCTTGTTGCACCTTCTCTACACTGCAAAACAAATAAAACAATTTAAGCCGTGCTCAGTACAGTAGTAAAGCACCTGGAGTAAGTGCCGTGCTCAGTACAGTAATAACGTACCTGGAGTAAGTGCCGTGCTCAGTACAGTAATAACGTACCTGGAGTAAGTGCCAAGGACACTCAAAAAGCAGAAAAAAAGCTCGGCTACGCCTCGCTTACTCTCAACACTTTTCTCATGTCCTCTTTACTTCCTAAGTGTTTTATTTCCCTACGGAGCTTTAAGGCTGGTTCAGACCTTGACATAAGCACAAGCATAAGCATAGATATAAGCATAGGAACTCTATGTGTGAACCGAACCAACATAAGCATAAGCACAAGCATAAGAAAATGGCAAAATTTCCATTTTTTATGGTTATGTTTGTGCTTAAGTCAAAGTATGAACCAGCCCATAAATTCTTATTCTTTATGTCTATGTCTATGTCAATGCTTATGCTTATGCTTATGCTTATGGTTATGCTTATGATTATGCTTATGCTTATACTTATGCTTATGCTTGTGCTTATGTCAAAGTGTGAACCAGCGCATAGAATTCTTATACTTTATATCTATACTTATGCTTATGTCAAAGTGTGAACCAGCCCATAAAATTATTATGCTTTATGTCTATGAGCTACTGAGCCAATTGGGACGGGTACGTGTGTGGGCCGGTTACTAGACCGCCGCTCTACCAGCTGCGTTACTAAGCCAACTGGGACGGGTACGTGTGTGGGCCGGTTACTAGACCGCCGCCCTACCAGCTGCGTTACTGAGCCAACTGGGACGGGTACGTGTGTGGGCCGGTTACTAGACCGTCGCTCTACCAGCTGCGTTACTGAGCCGGCTGGGATGGGTACGTGTGTGGGCCGGTTACTAGACCGCCGCTCTCTAGGGCGGAGGGGTTGGCGCAGTGGTAAGATCTCTGCCTCCCAATCCTGAGGTCCCCGGTTCGATCCCCGGCCTGGTCGA
>JAOBYJ020074850.1:176-5176 GCA_025403565.2 Palythoa heliodiscus
CAACTAGGCTAACCAAGCTCACTGGCACCTTACCAACTAGGCTAACCAAGCTCACTGGCACCTTACCAACTAGGCTAACCATGCACTGGCACCTTACCAACTAGGCTAACCAAGCTCACTGGCACCTTACCAACTAGGCTAACCAAGCTCACTGGCACCTTACCAACTAGGCTATTCAGGGAGCTTATTTAATGTTCAACTCCTCTCCAACTTTATATCAACACTCTGTGTTGTAACCATCAAAGATTTTTTCATGTAGTTGACTCCAAAGAGAAACCTTATTTTTCTTGCTCCAAACAATAGTTAATGCTTTCCTTGGATGAACCATTAAAACACAGGGGCAGGAAATATGTTATACATTGTATTGGCAGTCATTGAGGTAAAATGCTGCAGCAGCAAACATGAAATTAATTAATTATATAATTGATTAAATTTTAAAATATTTAAAAAAATTAATTATTTTAACACAAATTTGTTATCTAACTTAGAAGTTGATGGCAAGACAGGAAAAGTACAGATGTCGTCTGGTCTGACTATCAATCAAGATCCTGTTAGTATGCTAAATGAGTACAGTCAGAAACATAGAGAAAAGGTTAGTGGTATGTACTGTAAGGCTAATGGTACATATTGTAAGGTCAGTGGTACATTCTGTAAGGTTAGTGGTACATATTATATGATTAGTGGTACATACTGTAAGGTTAGTGGTACATACTATAAGGCTTTGCACAGCTTCAGGAAAAGTCTTTGAAGTTTGAGGTTGACCTCGATTTGGTTTAGCTAAGTTCAAAAATTCCTTTAGTTGTAGTTAAATTTGTTTCCAGTTTGCTGAAAGCTTTTTAGAAGATTATTGAATATGAAGAAAAAGCATAAATATGGTAAAGCACTATACACTTAATGACTGCTTACGAGGGAAACATTTTTTTTGGTTCCCGAAAATCTTAATGTTTCCCGAGACAAAGTCGAAGGAAACATGGAGATTTGAGGGAAGCAAAACAGATGTTTGTCAAGGGAGCAATTATTAAGTGTTTTGTTATATAGCATAAACAGAATGAACCACAATTATTAAATTGTTCCACACTCAAATGTGACATGCGACAGCAATGTTCACCAGTTGGTCAATAATTTTTGAGATGTTGACCAGCTGGGGAACATTTGATTTGAACTCATCCACGTGACATTGATTTAGCTCATGAGAGAGTGAATCGAAAAGGCACTTGCTATACAACAAAAGTATTTGTTTTATCATGAACCATCTTCAGCTATCTTTTGCTTTAATTTGAAGTAAATGATATGATATAGGTATAATTAGGAAGTAAATGATATGATATAGGTGTAATTAGGAAGTAAATGATACCATATAGGTGTAATTAGGGTATATCATTCATGATAACCATCATGAAATTAGCGTATACTCTTCAAATAACATAGCTATGCGGCTGTGTAGCTGTATAGCGATGTAGCTGTGTAGCCATGTAGCTGTGTGGCGATGTAGCTGTGTAGCTGTGTCTACACAGCTATACAGCCACATAGCTACATTATTTGAAGAGTGTGTCTATACGCTAATTCCGTGACAGTTATCATGAGTGATATACCATAATTAGGAAGTAAATGATATGATATAGGTGTAAATTTGTATACATTTATCCATTGAAAGGAGCATCTTTAGATTGCTGTTGTTGTGATTTAAATGAAGTTGCAAAGCTAACCTAAGTTTTCCGCTAGAGCCATGCATGTCTCCAATTTCTATAGTATTAATCAGATGAGAGTCATTAACCCCCCTGGATCAGACACTAATTTTTCATAGGTTATCCCCCCATTACAAGCTGGTACTCATTAAATACTAATCAACTTTACCAAAAAAGAAGTTCAGCCTAAATGTTCACTATAATTAACACAATGAAAATAATATTTTAATGATAATGGTTAACATTTAATGTTTCTGTACTGTACACAGGTGGAATTTGAAGACCTTGGCCACATTGGCCCAGACCATGGCAGAGTATACCAAGCCCAAGTCACTGTGGGCAGCCGGGTGTTTGACAAAGGCAGTGGCCACAGTAAAAAGATTGCTAAAAAGCAGGCAGCATTAATTGCAGTGAATGAAATCTTTGGTCACCAGGCCGAAGTCGGTAAGATTCAGAGTTTCTAAATTGTACTTTTTAGATTGGATTTCGTTTCTGAAAGTGTGAAATACATTTGTTTCTTTTCCTCCATTATCTCTAAGTTAGAATTTTAAACAAGTAAACTGATAAATTTATTCTTCTCTTATTTTTAGAAAACATTGAAATACCTCTGCATTTCAATGCTGCAAAAGACAAAACAGATTCTCCACCACCAGGTAATAATGAGAAAAACTGTGTAACTCGGCTTTATGAATTCTGCCAAGCAAACCACCTGGGCTCACCAGTGACTGTGGAGGTTTCACCAAATCAGGGACAGGATCCCAGAATGCACTACCTTAGATATCAAGTTGACCAGCAGTTGTATGATATTGGAGAAGGACAGTAAGTTATTTTGGTGGTGTATCATAAGTAAATTTTATGGATTCTTGACAAGTCCTATGGTTACATGTGGAAAATTGGTCCTAGACAAGCTACATTGATTAAAATCTCAACTTTACCAAAGAGTGACCAATAGATAATTTTGAACAAAATATGCAGTATGTTAGGTTAGTACATATATGTTGCAGTTAATATTTGATTTGAGTTAAATTGTGTTTTTAATTTTTTGTAACTAGTTAATTTCTTGTAACTAGTTAATTTTTTTTCTTACCGGTTAATTTTTTCTAACTAGTTAGTTTTTTTCACTATCTAGTTTTTTTTAACTAGGTGATTTTATTACGGCTGAAAAAGAGGCAAGAATAGAAAATATGAGAGAATTTGCATCTATTGCTTGTGTGGTCTAGTGGTAGTGATAGGTGACTTGAATTCCAGAGTATATAGAGGTTCAAGTCTTGGCGAGTATAAATAAAACCTCTTGAAAAAAATGTGGTTGATTGATGTGTGTGGAAGGTGGGGTGCAACAGTTGGGAGTGCAGTGCAGGTGGGAAAAGGGGTTAGGGTTAAGGTTAGGGTTGGGACTGGGGTTAGGGTTAGGGCTCGGGCTAGCACAGGAGAAGTGGAAGATGTGTGTTTTCTTCGGCAAAAAATATTTGTTGCAAGTGTGTCTTAATACCTTGATGCTATGTATTCACAGGAACAAGAAAGCTGCAAAAATCAAGGCTGCTGGTTTAGCCCTTGCTGCTCTGACAGAGAAGATGCCGTGTTCAAACTACACCCCTGTCGGTACATCTGAGGGAGACAAGTTTGCTTCACTTAGCTGGAATTGGTTTGTTACGCTTTGCAGTCACACCACAGATGCTTATCGGTTTGCTGGTTATAAGGTCCTTGCAACTTATATCTTACAGCAAGGAAAAGATGAAACCAGTAGAATTGTAAGCCTTGGAACTGGTAACAAGTGAGTTAATATGTTATACTCATCATCCTTCATGATAATTGTCACCATCATCATCCTCTTAATTATTTGTCATATTTATCATTATCATTACAATATTCATGATCTTCACTTTCCATCCTTACCATCATCATTAGCATCACATTCATTGCTGTCATATTGTCATTTTCATCATCATCCTAATGCATGCCATCATAATTTTCATTTTCATTATCATCATCATCATTGTGAACATTAGAACTATCATCATAATAATGGTCATCATCTACAATACACACTGATTAAAGCTATCATTGCCATTGTTGTACCGTAGGTTGTAAATAAAGTGTAAAAACCAAATGTCAGATCACTGGTGTTGAGTGTTATTCCTATGTCAAGAGTTCCAGAATTGTTCTTGAAAGACTTACTTCATTTTCTGTATCCAAGGTGCATTGGTGGTGACCAGTTGCGACTTGACGGCACATCAGTAAATGATTCTCATGCAGAAATTGTGGCCCGTAGGGGCCTAATACGATACTTGATACAGCAGTTGGCATTATTTTTCACCCATCCAGAGGACCCCAAGTGCATTTTTGTTCAAGCAGATCCGCAAGGGAAAGTCAAGTTACGTGAAGGAGTAAAGTTTCTGTTGTACTGTAGCACAGCACCCTGTGGAGATGCTGCCGTTTTTGTCAATGGTAACAAAGCAAGGTATGCAAAGATCTTTATTCACCTCCGTATTGCCCGGTGTAATGTAAAAAAGTGTTAACCTTGAATCAGGGGACGTACTGAGTGTGAAGTCTTCTGAAATTTACATAGCTCAATTATAACAAATACAGATAGCACTGAAAAAAGCTAAATCCATATACGAGCCAAAGTGGCCCATTGGAGCTGGCGCTTATCTCCGGTTTCTGCAGTGTTAAGCAGATGAGAGTCATTGACTCCTAGCACACTTGGTCATAAAGAACATTGTACAAATTAATAAAATGCTTTTTATTCTCAAAATTCTTAAATCACTAGTTTGGAAATAGATAAGTTGATCGGTATTATTACCACATGATTTTGTTACTGTTGCACTCAGCAGTAAGCTCGGCTAGATTTATCATTAAATGTGGTATTAAAAAGATAAAAATTTTACTTATTGTGGTCCTACAGGCCTACAGCCTTAGCAAAGTTTTTCTTGATACAGCCTACTGGGCCACTGAATAAGATATATATTATATAATATTTATATATACAATTATTTGTCCCTTGTTTGACAGCAGTAGCCAGCTTCAGCGGAGCATTTCAAAGCACGAGGGCCTCCTCCGGACAAAGGTTGAGAAGGGTGAGGGGACCATACCACTGCACTGGAGTGACGGTTTGCAGACAGTTGATGGAATAAAACGTGGTCAGCGGTTACGCACTGCATCCTGTAGTGATAAGATAGCCAAGTGGAATGTGGTTGGTGAGTGACTGTAACTGTTGCTAAGCAACAGAAGTTTTAGAATGTTAGAAAGGTCTAACGAGGTGAGCTGAAACTGAAAACTATCATGAAAGGATCGTAAAAGTGATTGCACTCAGAAAGG
>JAOBYJ020074960.1:0-10858 GCA_025403565.2 Palythoa heliodiscus
AACAGTTATTCCACTCACGTCTTGTTGAATATGAGGTGAAAATAGTCAGCACGGCCTTTCGCGCCTCGTCGGCTATCTATCACCTCATATCCAACGTGCGTTCGTGGAATAATTGTTAAAAAAATTGCCCTGCGAGCGAAATCAGGTGATCGCTTCTGACCAATGGCCTTGCTCACTTTTACTTTGAAAATTATTGTTGAACTATAATTACTGATATTGCCGCTGACCTCTGAACTGCGTTTGTCTGCAGAACCTGAGACTTCCAACAGTGACAACTGTAAATATACCTGATGGACTTGACTGGCAAGACGTAACAAAGTATTTAAGAGAAAAGTAAGTGTCTTTTGATACAAAAATACTTTTTCAGATTGCCTGATTTTTTCTTAATTTTTAGTGGCCCTGTTATCCGGGAACTTCGATGGTAACTTGCCTTACAATACAACTGCAGTACGAGGCATTTTATTATTTAATGGTTGTTTCTATTTTGTTTCTACTTCAATATAAGCCGCTCATGGAAATAAGAACAAATTAAGAATAATTGAGGCTGAAGCAGCCAAAAGAGTCAGAACAATTAGGCTCGACAAAATTCAGTACTGGTTCTTGTAAAAAATCGTGTTGTGAACATTCCAACACGAAACTGTTCATCCCATTTCTGCCATCAAAATGAGCAAGGCAATAAATTCCGTAATTGTATGGTATGACCCCGAAACGAGATTTTGCAATTACATGATCTTTGTATGAAGAATATTAAATTTAATCTTCCACCATACTTGATAAAAAATCTATATTCCTGAACCTACATATTGTCAATGGCTGATAGTTTAATCATTGCAGTTACTTCAACTTACTTCTTAAACATGCTAAAGACTGTACAAGTTATTAAATGAAAGATTATTCTGTAAATTATATGTAATATACTTTCTGCATTGTAGGGAATAACTCCCCTTCTGCATTATATCATAAATCATTATTTATCTTGAAATTCAAATTTCAACCAACACAGTAGATTTAAAAACACTGTTAGTTTTTGATTAAACATTAGTGTAAGTGATGCAGTCGAGGATAGATTCCAAATTCTTCAAATCTCCCAACTCGTTTCGAGGGAGAATGTGAGATAGGAGAATTTACCGGGACAGAACCTCAACGTGTCGTATTTTAGGGCTAAAACTGGAGATGCTGAAAACCCCCCATACTATTTGAAGTTATTCTAGCTATTAACCATATAATTTTCAACGTCTTTCCGATCGCATTCACAGGTTTGGCGAATAGGTTTACTGGGATGTAACAGTACGGAAGAGAATGTCCAGTTTATTCTCCGAATCCTCAAAGAAGCCCTTGACGCCTGCAGGAAGTGATTCTAAATTAAAATCAGCAGTTGCTGAATGATGCTGAACTGAAGTCCGAAGCCATGGCTTTTGTTGTGCGCATGTTAATAAAGAACAAAATTACGCATTGAGACGTGGAATAAATTGACGCAAAAAGCCGTAAAGCAAGTTTTCGTTTAGTTTTGAGAGAAAACAAATTAAACAAAACAACTTAAAAATATTAATATACTCAGCAATTAGACTTGATCAGGTTTTCAGAGCCATTATTAGCCCAGGCGCTATGCAAACAATACACAATGGAAAACTTTAAAATTCCACGGGCAGATAATAGAATCGAAAAGCTAGTGCGTAATAAAGACACTGGAGCTCTTGTTTAGGCATGTACTTGTATTACGTCATTATTAATGTTATGGTATTCATATGTAATTGAAAATGGTCGACACAGTCGATAAGCTAAATGCGACTGAGGAACAAATTCAGATTCAATAAACGACATGCAAAAGTGAAGTAATCTTGTTTTTAAAGTCCAGAAGTCGACAAAAGTTTTGACACGCAAGTCTTGAAATAACATGAATAACCTTTCTGTATCTTTTGTTTATTGTTGTTGAAATCATAACAAGCCAAAACTGAGATGCCTTGTCCTCGTCAACTGTTTTTTTGACGATATAACAAGTCCAAACACATCAGTTGACCTTGAGATAAAATCCTCTTTATTAGGAGAGTTCACTCGATGTAAAGAGATTTCTTTGTTCTAGAGGTTTATTATTATTAGTTCCGCTCAAATAATCTTGGAGTTTAATTTAGATATTTAATATTCAAGCTTGAAAGATTCTGAGGATGTGTAGTTTTGTCTTTTAAGAGAGCGAAGTAAACCCTTGAACGCTTCTTTTTGTTGGTTGAAAAGTTTCATACTCGGGAAGAAGGTAAGCGACATCGTTTCCAATGACCTTTAAAATTAAATCAGGTAAAAAGTACAGAAACCATTTACTGCTTGGCGAAGTTTTTTACTGGGGCAAAGCTGCAACTCGAACCCTGAACACATCTCTGTTACATAATAGTTTCTTGTTTTAAAATTGGCTGAGATACGAAAACTATGAACTGCACGACCTTCCTTGTTTTCACGTAATTTTAAATTACTACCAAAGCAACTTTTTTAGACTTTTGCATTTATTCAGAGATAGAAATATCTTACAACAAGTAATGTTTATGTCACTGAAATTCAATTTGTACCGTCGCAAATTACTATTAGTATCACTCAAAGTTAATTCAACTGCGTGTAAATTGTGACAATTTCCTTGTATTCATTTGGGCAACATGGACCTCCGCGCTCTCGATTTTTATCAGCTGTTGATGAAAATCTTTCCACAACGTCCAAAAGGTCACCCCAGGTCGATAATTGAAAATAATAATATAAAATGATTAACTAACGTCTTGAAACTTGTTATCTAAACTGACAAGTGAAAAAACGTCTTACAAGCAAACAAATTTATTTAAATTTAGGATTAATGGTTGTCATTTTAAGATTAACTCTCATCTAGTTTTTGCAAACAGTCAAGATTCTGGACAGACTTTGAAGTTTATGGTAATTTGCAAAACCTCTGATCAAATAACCGTAAACATTTTAAAATTTGTCAATAAGAGAAACATTTTTTTGTTTATTAACCCAGTGAGTCAAAATAGCGTCAGTTGTTGATCTAATGAATTAGCAGAACCGGTGTTTCGTTTGAAGATAAATACTAATTTAACTGTGATACAAACATTTATTTTTATTCAGTGTATGCTATTGTTTGTGTTTTACATTTTTAAAATTCCCCATTATTAGTGCATCAATTGAAAAGTCATGAATTCATCATAAAATCTATTGAAGGCTGCCAAGAAAAATGAAACTTGGTTCTTGGGAAACAGAGAAACCGCTTTTGTCGAATTTTACACAAAATCTTGTTTCGTAACGTTCAGTCATTTTTGTTAGACAAACGTTAGCACCAGTTTATTGTCGCCACCGGTCCAAGATTTAAAGTGCTAATTCGATCACATTTATATTTTTACGTTCAGTATTTTCAAGTGCGGTTTATCAGATTGTTTAATTTAATTCTGTTAATATTCCAGCATTCCAAAATACTTCTTGACTGCACTTCATGCTCGCACATGTTTCACATACGAAGAATTCTTTTATATAGATAACTCACTGATAACTTGCCATTGAACATTTCAGCGCTTGCAACCAATTATTCTATGGTTTAAGACATTACATCGTTGCATGGTGTTTTAGTTGCTTTCTCTCATTCGTCACTATTCGTTTACATTAAACAGTTCGAGTTTTTAAAACAATTTTAGAAAAAGTTGTTCTCTCATAGTGCGGACGACGCTATAAATATGAAAATGAAGATACTTATCAAGACATTGTTTAATCCGGGGTGGCTCTATACGCAATGGACAACCCAATATAATTTTTTTGTTTCGAATATGGAATACAATTTCAATTAAGATTCCAGAATTTATTTGATTGAATTCAGAATCCACATTCTTGGACAGACTTGGTATACATTTTACAATCTTTAAGCTGATGTTACAAGAGGCAATTTTTCGTGCAACTTGTTTCGCAACGCCATTGCGAGACAAGTTGCATCAGCCATTGCAGGCTATGTTACACGGCGCAATGGCACCTGGAACTTGAAATTTGTGACTAAAATCATTACTTTCAGCAATGATGTCTGCAACTTGTCTCGCAATGATTTTAGTCATTGCTTGGGGTTTTACACGCTGCAATGGCTGATGCAACTTGACTCGCAATGGCGTTGGGAGCCAAGTTACACAAAAAATTGCCTCGTGTAACATCAGCTTCACTAGTGTTTGGTGGATTCTGGAAGTCGGAATGTGGAATCGCCAGAACCAAGTCAAGGGAATCTCGAGTCCAGTCAAAGGAATACCGAGTCCAGTCAAGGGAACCCAAAAACCAGGCAAGGGAATCCAGGATCCAGTCAAGGGAATCTCGAGTCCAGTCAAAGGAATACTGAGTCCAGTCAAGGGAACCCAAAAACCAGGCAAGGGAATCCAGGATCCAGTCAAAGGAATCCAGGATCCAGTCAAAGGAATTCAGGATCCAGTCAAAGGAATCCAGGATCCAGTCAAGGGAATCCAGGATCCAGTCAAGCTTAAGGGAATCCAGGATCCAGTCAAGGGAATGCGGAGCTCAGTCAAGGGGATCCAGGATCCAGTCAAAGGAATTCAGGATCCAGTCAAAGGAATTCAGGATCCAGTCAAAGGAATCCAGGATCCAGTCAAGGGAATCCAGGATCCAGTCAAGCTTAAGGGAATCCAGGATCCAGTCAAGGGAATGCGGAGCTCAGTCAAGGAGATCCAGGATCCAGTCAAGAAAATACGGAATCCAAATTCAAGATTCCAGAATTCGTTTGATAGAAACCCGAATCCGGATTGTTGGTATAAACTTTACGACCTTCACCAGCGCTTGGTTGATTATGTAATCTAGAACTTGGAATCGCCAGAACCAGGTGAAGAGAGTCTGGAGCCCAGTTAAGGAATCCGCCATCTAGATAATCCAGAATCAAACGCAGTCAAACGAAACCGGAATCCAGTCAAGGGAATCCACAATTCTATTCAAAGTAATTAGGAGTCTAGCTGAGATAATTTGGAATATCCAGTCAAGAGATCCCTGAATTCGAGACCATCTTGGATTAACCTAATTAATCCATATGGGACAAAAGTCACGACTTAGATTATATTTGCGACAAGTTTCTTCATTTTCGATTCGAGTCTTATCATGATGACGCAGAACAAAAACAGGGTCCAGGATACATTTCAGGGTCGACCAGGGTGGTGGGGTAGCCGTATAATTGAAAAAAAATTGCCAAAATGCCAAAAATTCCTTTCAATATACCTAAAATTAATCGAAGCGTTGTATACCCTATACCCAACATTAGTAATTAGCAAAGCAAGCGATATACCGAATACCCGTACTTAAGTTGAAATATACCGTATACCCAATTTAAAAAGTCCCTGTATACCGTATACCCAAAACCTCTGGCCGACCCTGAAATTTAGCCTTTGCAAATGCTGGAAGTATAATTAGAAACTGGAAAAACATTGAAATGCATGGGTGTACAGTGATCCTTGATCTTTAGAACCTTAACAGTTTAAATTTAAAAAAATAAAATAAATAACAGAAATGACAGAAAAACATTAAACAGGTTTAATTTAACTTGTTCTCGATCTGTAACTTCTGTGTTATCTCACAACAGGATGGAAGATAACAACAATATATTGGCAGAAACGGACAAAAATAAAGGAGATTTGCAGATTAAGGAAAAGCTGCCAGAGCTAAGATATGGCTGGGGCAAGTTTAGGCCAAAATGTCTTCAGGTTTTTAACAATCCAAAGTGGTTCATGTTTTTTCTCACAATTTTCTCAACAACACAAGGTACAGTGCTCTGTGTCTTTTTCTGTTTTAGAAAGTGGTTTTAGATATAAATCTACTAGCCATAGATCTGATATGCGTTCTGATTGGTCGACAAATGTGCTTTCATAGCGCTATGAAGCACAAAAATGACGTTTTGCTGTCGCTCGCCAAGTTGTGAGAGCTTGCACTTTCATGAAAGAAATAAAACTATACCCGCTTCGTATATCGTCTTTCTCTTTCTTTAGTCGGCAAATGATAATTTTTATAAAGAAATAAAACGTGTTTTCCATGCATTCATTGTCTAGTGAAAACTTTACCAAAGCTTGTGAGGATTCTTGAGCAGGTGAATGTAAATTTAAATTAAGTTTTCAAATTTACCAACATTGGTCTTTGAAGACCATCTGGGGATTCTGATTAGAATATAGGAGATAAACAAAACAATGTATCGATTTCTCGTATTAATATTCTTGGTCAGACTGTCTGCCCAAACAAATGTTTTGAAATTCCTCTTGGTTTCTCATTTGTTGTTTTATTGTTCCCAGCCGGACCTCCACTCAGGGTCATAAAACAAGTGAGGAGAAGGTGCTACCTTTAATGTAACATCTGCAAAAAAAAAAAAAAACATCTGCAAATGGATACACCTTCGAGTCTTCTCAGATATCAAAGGACTTTAACCCTTTAAACCCCAAACACGACAAATGACGTGTTGATAAATTCTTCCAACTGAGCTCCAGACTTTCTATATAAGCAGTTTGGGAGAATTGAGCTTTTCAACTTCGACAGCTTAATCCTTTCGATCACTTCCTTATTTCTCATTACCAGTTACCCTATATTGTTTGAGTTTTGTAGGGAGAAGTTAGATGTTGATAAATTTCCTGGGGCCGAAAGGGTTAAATTGAACCGGTGGCCTAGTCTCATTCACGCCCTTATATCATGCAAGGGATTTGAGAGAAGCCAAGGTATTTGCCGAAAGACATTGGGATAATCCCGTTGTCATAGTATTTCAACTGAAGGCATAATTTTCTTCATCTCTGATACGCGGTTGTAGCGGTCTGGCTAAGAGCCTCAAAACTACTTATCTTTCGTCCGTAAAACTTACGATGTTGCGGTCTTTTTGTACGCAATTTTCGATTCTTCAAGCTTCCTTCAAACTTCTACCTAATGTCAAGCACTGAAATAGTTGCGAAATAGTTGCATATATTAAAAGTAGAATATTACTAAAACGCACTGAAAGCTATCCAGCCTCGTTTTCAAGCCCAGTTGTTCAGAAAGTGCCCTGGACCGAACTTGAAATCATTATATCTACTAATCCCTTCCCCTCCCCCCAGGTATGAC
This sequence comes from Palythoa heliodiscus, assembly GCA_025403565.2. NCBI lineage: Eukaryota > Metazoa > Cnidaria > Anthozoa > Zoantharia > Sphenopidae > Palythoa > Palythoa heliodiscus. Next base: position 7,075 of record JAOBYJ020074960.1, read on the forward strand.
TGTGATGGGAATCACTAGCCTCGTGCTGCCCACCATAGAGAAGCGGTTCCACATGACGGCAAAGGATCTTGGGTTTATTGCGGCGTCCAATGACATATCCGCCATTCTCATCGTCTGCTTCGTCAGCTTTTACGGTGGATATGGAAACAAAATCAGATGGCTCGGTTATGGCGCCTTTATTACCGGTAAGGAACGTGTAACAATAACGGAAGGGCAGTGAGGGATCAGTGTCAGCTAGTTATCATGTGAGGGTGCCGAAAAAATTTAGGTAAGACTAAAACCAGAAATCCTATAACCTTTACTGGTGCGCTTCATGTTATGTAAAAGTGTCCGTCTCTCTCAAAGGTGTGCGCGGTTCGCGGGTGACTTCTAATCAAACACGAACCGATCTTAAAGCTTTTACTTTTTAAGTCTGGATCCCCTGATAGAAAGTTAAGAGATTAAAAAGTTGACCAACGGCTTAACGTCCGTCCCTGTCCATGGTCAATGTGGTGAAAGGAGGCCGCAGAAGTGTTTAACCCTCATACATGGCAGTCAGAAATCTATCAGTTGAGCTAAGCTCACACACGTGTCAAGTGTGTGGGTGCCTCCCTCCTTCCCCTTCCTTTACGGGACATTAATCACAGGTCGGTACTTGTTTCTAGAGTGGAAGTCTTCTGTATTCTGTCCGCTCAGACACTGATTTACTTGTTGATGTCAAACAAATCCAAATAGATATCGTTTTTTAAACTCAAACGCGTTGTCAGGATTTTCAAAGTGGAAATGAATCAATACTTGTTCCGAGCAAACTTAGCTTTGGAAACCCCGGCAACCTTAAGGGACTATACATTAACCCTTATCTTGCTCAGTTTCCAAGATTCCCAGTGTTAATATCAAACTTCGAAAAATTGCGATCTTCTTAATTTTGTGATACCATAGATATTTTCTGAATCTACATTTTGAGACAAACAAAATGTTTGATTACTTTTTAGGATTTCATCTTGAAACTGGTTCAGATGTTAAGATGATTAACACCAATCGTTTCTACACTTCAAGAGAAACAAAATGAACGGTCACTTTATAGGGTTTCATCAACTGGTTCAAAAGTTAGAATGAATAACACCGGTCATTTCTACCCTTCAAGACAAACAAAGTGAATGGTCATTTTATAAGATTTTAGCCAGCAGTTCAAAAGTTAAGACATTATTGGTTTATCTGAAACTGGATTTAGGGGGATAAAAGTTAATATTGTAGACTTTTAATTCAGTTAATAAATCCTTCAGACAAATACTGGGTTCGCTTTCTTTTGTTCGGTTTAGGCAGAGATGGAGAATTATTTGACCGGCACCAAATTTGTTTTGCCCGTAGGACTGGGTTCATTTGCTCCTGTCAAACTCCCTACCCCCACGGTCCCTGGTGAAGTCAATGTAATAACTAGCTCTCTTTATCTGACATAGGTCTTGGCGCTTTGTGCTTCATGCTACCTCACCTGTTGGTCGGCAGCTACACGCCCAGCGTCTCTACTACAAACCTACCCGTGAACCACCGGGGCGACCTTTGTGCACAGCGGAATATAACGAAAGATTCTTCTTTTTGTGTGGCTGCCTTTGACTCCAGATGGTACTACCTGGCCATCTTTTCTTTGGCGCAAATGCTCATGGGAGCAGGAACAACTCCCCTTTGGTCTCTTGGTCCCGCGTATATTGACGAGAACGTCCATCCAAAATCGTCCCCAATCTACCTCGCTATTTGGTTTGCTGCAGCAATTTTGGGGCCTGGCATGGGGTTTCTTGTGGGAGCTCCAATGCTGTCTGTTTTCGTGGACCTAAAGTTAGTAAGTGAACCAATTTTTATATTCTACTCTTCCCTAGCTTTCGTGTCTTTTGGTGACGTTATTTACTCAATAGGCGTTTTGCAGCTAGAGATCACGTGCTACAAAACTCGCCAAACTGGACTGCAAAGGAATGCGCCAGACGCCACTGGGAAATGTAAAACAAAATTACACTTTACTAGTTAATTATATTTTGTGTCGGAGTCTAGCACATTTTTTTGTAGTTCAGTTTGGCGTATTTTGTGCTGTGTGATCTCTAGCTGCAAAAGGCTCTCTTTGTTATCCGTTTTTCTGCCAAAGTCTGAGTAAAATTTTTAAGCGCGTAGAGATTCCTGGATATTGATAGTGATACGTTTAAATCGTTTGGGAAACTAAAAACCTGTCAAGGAGAGAGATTTTAACATTATAGAATTTTTTAAAAAGTTTCCTAAAACCACGGTAGGGCAGAAAAGAAGATTTTGATTTCTAGAGCCGAAAAAATACCTAGTCCATCTCAGCATTCTGAGCATCTAATTTTTAGAATGAAATAAACAGTAAACACATGAAAAGGGGAAGAAAAAGCAAGAATTGCATCCAGAAATGGGGAAAGCAATCTACGATAATGAATAAACTACAAAACCCTGGAACAGAAAGTGATGCTAGGAAACGCAGTTACCTGTAATTCGGGAGATTTCCCGGGGGGGGGGAGACAACACTTCTCTTCAAAATGCGGGACGTCTGAAACTAAGACCACGATTTTACATCACCTGACATTTTGTTATTCATAGACTTATATCGTTATCTTCCTAGAAATCACTTGCACAATATGCCACCACTGCGGCATACATATCAGGTATTACCCTTGCCATAAGGTACTAATAAATATTATATGAAAACTATGTAACCGCACAGGGAAATAGGACAAGCCCAGATATGAAATCGAAGCACAAACTTGACTTGACACAAACCTGCCTCGCAATTTGTTTATTTATTCCATTTCATACTAAACACAACTTCGCCATTCTTTACAACTGAAATTTATAATTCCTTCGCTAATTTTCATTATAATTGGACAACTTGAAGAAGTGCTTAATTGTTTATGCCCTTAAAGTATATTTTTGCTTGTTAACCTCAATTTAGTATGTTCCAATTTCCTAATATTCATTCAAATTCCTTAGCTCCAAAAACGTATTTTGCGATGATCAAAGTTAATACAGAACAACTTAATTGTTCGTCTGCATGTTTCTAACTTATTATGTTGGTATTCTTAGCCCAAGGGCGTAAAGTTGACACCGCGCGATCCACAGTGGATTGGAGCCTGGTGGCTTGGCTATTTTGCCGCCGGATTTTTACTTCTTTTTAGCTCCGTCTTTGTACTTGGGTTTCCCATGGAAATGCCCGGGTCCCGGGAGATGCGAGAAAAGGCCATGAAAGAAGGAGATATTCCAAAACAAGATGAGAAGATTAAAGGCAAGTTCTAGCTAGTTCAATCTAATGGATTAAAGAACAATAGTAATAATAATAATAATAATAATAATAATAATAATGATGAATATGATGATTATGATGATAATAATAATAATAACAGCAACAACAATGGCAATGTCAATGCAATGTCAATGTCAATGGTATTGGTATTGGTAATGGTAATGGTAGTGGCAATGGTAGTGGTTACGGTAATGGTAGTGGTAGTGGTAATGGTAATGGTAGTGGTAGTGGTAGTGGTAATGGTAGTGGTAGTGACAGTGATATTGATAGTGATAGTGGTAATAGTAGTGATAGTGGTAATGGTAATGGTAATGGTAATGGTAATGGTTACGGTTACGGTAATGGTAATGGTAATGGTAGTGGTAGTGGTAATGGTAATGGTAATGGTAATGGTAATGGTAGTGGTAGTGGTAATGGTAGTGGTAGTGGTAGTGACAGTGACAGTGACAGTGACAGTGACAGTGACAATGACAGTGACAGTGACAGTGACAGTGACAGTGACAGTGA
>JAOBYJ020075069.1:0-10858 GCA_025403565.2 Palythoa heliodiscus
CTACTAACCTAACTAATGTTTTAGAGCTTAAAGGACTCAGTAAAAGCGACGAAACCTTTTAGATTTATTTTTTCTTAGTCAGCGTTTTTCTATTTACCATTTAAGAATAAAACATGTTTTCCGTGCCTTCATAGCCTGGTGAAAACCGAGGCGAACATTTGGGAGAATTCAAGGGTAGATCAGTGAAAACCCGAGACACAGTCGAGGGTTTTCACCTGCTCTATCACCTTAAATTATGAAATGTGGTGTTTAGAACAATTACTCACATAATCATCAAAAATGGAGTCAGTTTCACCAATTTTGTTGCTTGTTAATCGTATCCTGAGTGAATTTGACCGTTTCCACCAGAAGATACCACAACTCGATAATTGGTGTATTACATAACTGTCGATATCAAACTCGGCTTCAAGATTACGACCACGAAGAAATGAAATTCCCAAAATCTCTGAACGATTATAATTTTTCCAAGAGAACATATCAAACATTTAAAGCATTTGAAAAGTTGTATGTTAATAACTTAAGTTGAATTACCCTGGAATGAAAGGATGGAACGAAGGCATTATTATTTTCAATGACTTTGTATAGCACTTGTGCAGCTGTCTACATTAATTTCTTCTTCCCTGCGGGAAAGATTGGCAAATTATAATTTGAAGGAGGAAATGTTTTCAAATGAAATAATTTTGTACTTTGGCGTAAATTGCAAAATTTTCGTCTTTTTGTTTTTGCATATTCGCCAAATTTATCAGAAATGATGCATATTTTGTACAACTTTTATAAGTTTAATAATGTTTTTTTCTAATTTTGCTTCAAATTAAATATAACTAGTTTGTCAAGATAATTCTTCAGCTGTCTTTTGTAATCTTATGCCATTGTTTCTTACTGTGCACCGCGTGGTAAAGGGCCCTGTGAGATCATAGAAAGACTTCACCCAGTTTGCAAAGCAGCTGGAGCAATATCTTCATGCCACGAGGTCGATGAAACTTGGAGAACAACTAAGTACAACTACAGCAGAAATTTTACTAACCAATGTTTATGGAGAGTTCTTTGCTTACAGTGGGAAGACAAAGTTAGCAACATAGATCATGAACAAGAGCCAGTAGAATAAAAATTATATGCGCAAGTTTTCCGGATATTTCATGTTTTTCCACGGAAACTAAAATGACTTTGTTTATTTATACCTTACTGCTTCAGCCGTCTTCTCGCTTCTTTCCCCTTCCCCGAAAAAAAAACTTCTGGCACCCAGGGTAAATAAAGTTCTACAGCATTTAAGTTTACAAAATAACAGAATGATCCATTAGAGAAATTAAAATTTTTGTTTTATACCCCACAGAGAAAAAAATGAAACTAAACCTTTCTCTCCTCTCGATGCTGCTCAAAATTCACTCTGTAAAAAATAACTTAAGATTCTTACGGAACGTATTTGATTCTTCCCATGCAATGATTCATTGTCTACATGTTCCGTAATTTTGCAATGTTTTTCAAAAAGAAAAACGATCAAGGTACTTTTTTCGGTTGTGTTATTGACCTGTTAATAAAATTAGTCAGTCGCATATTTTTTTCGAAATTCCTGATTTAAATATTTGGAATTTAGAAAACTATGTCGCTGAAGGGGTTTTTATTCGTAAAGAATGTATTAGAACTTTACATGATTAAACAACGATTGATCTCTTATAATTTTTTATGTTTATTTTTTACAAACATTCCCTGCGGATTTGTTAAATTCAGATAGTTGCTTCAGTCTCTTGTATCATATAAGAACAAGTTTGGATGAAGTGATAAATTCTGAATAATAGTGTTTTCAAGACATGTGGATGGCATGCATAAAAGCTTGACTTTCTTTTAAGATCAAGTAACTTTTTCCATATTTTGAAAAACCCGCTTTACACGTTTTTTGGATTCGTGTTAATGAAATTGGGATTGACAGATAATTAATTGAGACGGAAAAATATAAAAAACAATAAAACGTATTAATATCCTTATATCATATATGTTTGCTGACTACTAATTTTACCACTACTATGATATTACTACAACGACTACTACTACTACTACTATTAATAATAATACTATCAATAACAAGATTTTTATAGTTATTATTATATTATATTATATTATATTATTATTATTATTATATTATATCATTATAATATTATTATCATCATTATTATATTATAATAATATTATAATACGGCAATAACAACAATAATAGGGATCAGGGCTGTCAAACAAGATGGATGTAAATATCTTGGGATATTTGAGATTGATGCCATTAAGCAGAAAGAGATGAAAGAGCTTGTTCTCAAGGAGTATCGGCGGAGGCTCAAGAGAACTTTGAAATCTAGACTTAATGGGAAGAACGTCATTAGCAATAAACAGACAGGCAGTCTCTATCTTACGTTATGGGGCGGGAATAATAGATTGGACAAAGGCAGAGCTTGATGAGATAGACAGAAAGGCCCGAAAGACTTTGACTATGTATGGTGCATTCAATCCAAACAGCAATAGAGACAGGTCATATGTTACGAGAAAACAGGGTGGCAGAGGACTCATAAGTATTGCAGACTGTGTGTCCCAGGAGAAAACAACTTGAACTGGTATGTGAAGCATTCTATTGAGCCTCTGCTTAAAGAAGCGGGAAGACAAAGCGTTGTTGATATCGATAAGACTAAAGAGCCAGAGAAAGTACGGAGAGAGGTATAGCGTCAGCACAAACAAGGATGGTTAGAGAAGAAACTGCATGGGAAAATGATGTCAGAAGTAAGTGAGAGTATGGATGATGGGAGAACCTGGTTGTGGGTTTTCAGAAGGGTGGGTTCAAAAAAGAGACTGAGCACAATATCTGCAGCACAAGAACAGGCTATAAGAACTAATGCCATGCATAAAACAGTGCATAGATAAACAGAATGTGTCGCCGTTAAGTAGGATGTGCGGCAAATGGCCTAAGACAATATTCCACATCACAGCCGAGTGCCAGGAATTGGCTTGCCACGAGTACAAACTTTGGCGACACAACAAGTTTGCACAGGTGCTGTATTGGCATATGTGCGATGTTTATGGGTTTGAAAGGGCTGAAAGATGGTATAACCACACACCGGAACTGTTACTTGACAATGATGAGCATAAGGTTCGTTAGGATTTTCAGATTTAGACTGACCACCAGCTGGAGTAAAATCGACCAGATCTTGTTGTCCTTGACAGGAAAGCAAGGGAGTGCGTCATTCTTGATGTCGCATGCCCTTCGATACTCGGATAATTCAGAAAGAGAATGAAAAGTTAGAAAAGTACCAGGATCTAAAGAGGGAGATTATAAGAGGCTTTCGAAGCTTAAGAGAGTTTGCGTTGTCCCTATAGTTATTGGCGCCCTAGGGACGATTAGCCATCGATTTCAAGACTGGCTATCTAAGGGGAAAATCGAATGCCTAGTTGAGATGTTGCAGAAGGTTTGTCTGCTTGGAACTGCAAGGATGCTGAGAAAGGCGCTAGACACCTGAGGCTACAGGATGTAGCTTGATGTCTTGCCTGAACGCAGCAAAATGCTGTGAGCAATAACAATAGTAATAACAAAAACAACAACAATAATAACAATAATAACAATAACAATAATAACAATAATAATAATAACAGTAAATACACTTGAAGATAACAAATAAAAAACTGGTCAGGTATAATATCCTGTGTGTGATGGAAAGCAAAATTCTCCAAACCAGCTTATGTAAAAAATATTGAACTTATTTGGAAGAATTAACAAATACATCAGTTGTTTAGTTGGGAGAATTTAATAATACATCACTTGTTAGTTATTATGTTTGAAGCTTGGAGGGTTAACAACTACGAAAAGTTTTATGGGCAAGGCTCTGAAACATGCATATAACCCTCGGAGAGGAGAGGTCAGACAATGCAAATTTGTGCGTTCACCCGTGCAATACATGATCACATTAAAAATACTAACAGTTTCAACCATTGTGGTGAGCAGGAGAGCTTTAAATGAACCACGTTTCCTAACCATAAAACGCAATTTATATATTAGTATTTTTTGTTTGCATGGTTGTTTAAGATCTAGCTTGATAAGTATCAAGAGGTCTAGATTTCCGGTCGGATCGCACGGCATTCTGGGTAGGTGGGCATCAACTTATACTTTCAGTTTACGCTAATTTAATTTGTCACGTCCAAAATTTAATATGCCACTTTTCTCCTTCATTTATACCATTATCAATATCATTAAAACTACAATATATTGGTTCACAGACGGATTTCTCTTTATGCGGTACATCAGTCTTTCTTATAAACTCGGTATTTCTACATTGTGACTCATGAAAGATCAATCATTGATCCCGCATTATTTGGCATTTCGTACAGTTCATACAGTTTTTATACAATATTTTGTATGAAATTACAATAAATACAACAAATCGATGAGATCTGAAAAAGTAGGTACTTGAAGTAAATTTACAGACTGATGTCCTAATGGAATAACGGAAAACTTGTTGCGTGAGTATTTACACCCGAAACGCCATCATTGAGTTCACAAATGGGTCAAATAGGTCCTTCGAGTAGCGTATGAGTAGCAAAAGCAGCAGCATTCAGTTAAAAGGTCATGCGTTGATCAGCGTTTTGCAGTTCGGCAGCTTGCAGAAAACTGGTAAGAGATGCAGCTCCCAATAAAGATCAATTTTTATGACTTTAAAGATGCCTTTGATCGCTGGACATGCATAGAAAATCTTTATGGAGAAAAACATGGTGAACCTGACTGGATTTTGGAAAAGATAATGAGTACCACGGTGATATACGCACCTACAATGGATTCGTATACGTAATGTGAAAGTTGATGGGGAAGATAAAGTGTTTTCCAGTGAAGCACTGGGTTTCAGACAAAGTTATGAATGTCCACCGCCATTTCTAACTGGTATAACGTTTGACTTGGTCTCAAAACAAGCCTTGAACAAGAACGGCCTTGGCACAGTATTAGAAAGAGAAGAAGGAATTCCCGCTACAAGCAGTAAAGATTTTCTGACCAATTTTGCAGACGATATAGCTTTAGTTGTTTAAAAACTTCAAAGATGCAAGAAAGAGGGAAAAAGTAAGACTTACTGCTAACAACAAGAAAACCAAAGACATGCATGCCTCTCTTATGGGATCAGCTTTATATCGACTTAAAGTTAACTGGCAAAGACACTTTAGAGAACATGGAGAAAGTTGTTTACTTGTGCAGAGCAATACTAATGGTTTCTAATTCCAAAGCTTAACAATCGCCTCGGGAAAGCAGGAGATACTTTCAGTAAGCTTAACCTATGGCTATCATGAGGTAGAGGGCCATTAGTTCAGTTGACCGTTGTGGTAAATACGTTACTGTAGTATCCTGAGGTTAGAAACACCACTTTACAAGCATAAAAGGCTACTCGACGCGCCTCAAAACTATTTTTTCATAACAGTTACGGTCTCATGAGTAACAGCAACAACATTAACAGCGACAGCGAAAGCAAAAGTAGCAGCAGCAACAATGATAGCAACAGCAACAGCAACAGTAAGAGCAAAGCAGCGGCAGCAGCAGCAGTAGCAGTAGCAGTAAACAGTAAAAAGTAACAGTGACAGTGACAGTGACTGTAGCAGTAGCAGTAGCAATAGCAGTAGTATAGTAGCAGTAGCATAGCAGTTGATTTTGTATATTTTATATTTTATATTTTATTAGTTATATAATTATTACTTGTGACATGAAATTTTTACTTTTAAATCTAGAGTCCTAGTTTGCTATAGAATCAAAAGACCACCGGAGATTATTTGTTTGTTTTGTAAAAGAGATTCCATGTCAACAGCGCGATTAGGAAAAAACCTTGTAAAAGTGACTACTTACTCTTGTAATGAATAACTAAAACTTCCAATCGATTAACATTGTTAACAGTTGGATAATGTTTTATGTAAAAAGTCAAAGTCAAAAACATGCCTTATTTTATTTTATGCACATAAATTTGAATAAAAACCGGTTAGAAGCAAAACTCCAAAGCACTAAGCACCTTGTACTCATCCCATGGATAAACAAGTATATCAATGTCGAAAGGTGGTCGAAAAATATGTGTTGGCTAAATCTGTAAAACCCCCTTCGAAAAATAAAATTAGTTATGGTATATCGTTTAAAAGGAACGATTTTTGTTTTTAAAGGTTCGCATAAAAACCTGTTGAACAGTTCTAAACATATTTGATACATGAAAATCTGCAAGAATCTCTTCCTATTTCAGTAGAAGGATTTTGTCGCCAATAAAAGAATTTCGATTCTTATTCGTAAAATTAGAGAAGCATTTCAAAGGCTTTGAGCAAGATTTTGCTGAAAAAATGTTTTAGTTCGGCAAAGACCGTCGAAATACAACTTGAAACAGGCTGACAAGAGAACTTAATTATATAATATGTTTTGGCTAATAAGCGAGCACAAAAGGAAAACTTTTTGATAATGTAAACATTTCCTACCAGAGATCAAGTCCAAACAGTTTTACGGTTATAAAAGTTACATGAAAATCAATATTAAACAGAACCTACCACAGTTGCAGAAGAGTTCATTCCCAAAGCGAAAGAGACAAAACTTTGATGCAGGGAGTTGCTTGTCGCAGCATATCAACCGATTCCACAAATTCGGTCGTTCATTTTATATCAAACATGGCCGTCCAAAACAACCGCATGGCAGAGATGAAGCTCACTTCACTTGCTTTGTTTCAAATCTGGTCACAAGAAAGAAAAAGACGCCTTCATATACAGTAAAGAGAACATATTAATAACCGCAACAACCTTTCTTTTTTAACTTTGATCTTCAAGTCTAAATCCTTACTTTTTAGCCGGACATATTTTTATTTTTTGACAGTTTGTATGTTAATTTTGCGTCAAAGAAATTCGCAAGCAATTGGAATGACAAGATATCTGAATGGCAAGATATTTCATAATAATTACATTTAAGAGATTCTAAGTTTTTTTAAGTGAATTAAAGAAACATAAGATTCTGGCACTGCAAACTAAATTGAAACTACGATTCTTTTCTATTGAATAAATAAAGGAAAATTCTACTATCGACAATTGTTGTCACAACTTGTTCAAGCAATGTGGAAATTCGACCGAGATTTTCCTGGAACGTGAAAAAAAATTAAAAGTAGAAACATCCTTCAAAAAAGGAATAAGAATTCAAGTTAAAGTATTTAAAGCATACCTTGTTTCTAGACCTGCCTCTTGTACGATATATATGATCTCTTTCGTTTTGAAGGTGTTTTCGACTGTAAATATATTGTTCAGATCAGGCTCACTTCTATTGTGGGCAGGTGGTTTTTACTCTATGCAAATGAGTTGAAATTTCTCCAGCCCATATGTGTTTCATGATAAACGAAAGAAATATCTTTTACGTAATGCTTTTAGTCCGTTTAAACATATAATACCGCTGCCAAGTAAGAAAAACAGCTTTCGCTGTTGTATTTGTTGAGAAATTCAATAACTCGTCGCTTGTCTTCAGCCTACGCAAATTATAATTTTTAGGCACTGATACAACAGATTATTGGAACAATTTACAATTCATTTGAATGCATGTGAATATGTTTATTTCGACCTAAGTTTTGTGGTCTACGCTACTGGATCGTTGATTCATTTATAGCATGTATGTAATTGGTCGTTATTCATGGAATCTTTTTCAGAGTCGCATTGGAACCTCCGATGCTCCAAAATAAAACTCTCACATTTTACGGAAAAAGCATTCGAGAGAAAAAGACTTAACTCCCGTTTTCGCAAAGAAATTTGATACAGTTTTCATTTGCTCTTCTCCATGGCTGGTACTTCGTCCAAATTGTTTTTGGAGCCCACGATTCTGAAATGTTGATGATGATCAAAAAAAAATTTTCAACAGCGTCTTTCAGTGCAGTATTTTTTTACTTTGGATTCTTAGTAAACGGAAGTTAATGTTTTTAACTTACATATTGTTTCGTCTCCAGTCTAATGAAACATAGGCAAAATATTTAGTTTGACTTTATTACATTTCCTGAACAAAATTCGTACGAACCCGTAGGCGGTCATTCAGCAATCTACTTGCTTGCTCGCTTCCTCGGTTTTTACTCAAATGCACCGCAAACACATTGAGAAGAAGAGAATTGTAATTTGCAAGTAGTTTATGCTTTTTGTGGCTTTTTGAGAAAAACGTTCAAACTCTCTTATACCAAAACCGAAAAAAGGGGACATTTTAGTGAACTATTCAAGCCAGTCTGTACTGCATATGACAACGCACTTTTGAAATCAGTTATAATTCTCCCTACATTCAGATTACCTTACAATCAAAAACTGATTGTGCTTGGACAAAGTGTTTATTATTCGTAAAGTGTTATTTATACAAGCCCGTAATTCAGGAATACCACAAACGTTAGTGGATGTTAAGTGTGGAAATTGATGGCCAACAATAAGACACGACAACAGGTTTTAAGCCGCTTAAAAAGCACGGTGCTTTCATTTTAAGTTGTTTGTAAGTCAGTTTGGTGGTTGATCAAACAACAAAAAGTGAAAGCAGGTCTCTAATTCCACCATTCTTATTTCATTAAATGGCTGGTCAAGTAAAACTGAATGACTGGTTGAGTTTGGAAAGACTTCATACCTTACGGCATCCTTTGCTCACGCTTTTTTTTATAAGAACAACATAATAAGAACGAGGCTCCGACTGACCAAAGTTTATTAAGAACAAGCTCAGCCTGAGCTGAATTCTTCGGGTAAACTTGACCGATACTTAGCAACACCGTATAAAACACAAAAAGTGAGTACTAAAGACCATTCAACAAACAATGAAGGTGGTTTACCTCTAAATACAGTCTTATACAATACATCTGCAGTGCAAGCCATTTTTTCCCAATGCTTGTTTCTATTTTGTTAAATTTCTACTTAAATATAAATCGCTCATAGATATAAGGACAAATTATAAGAATAGATTGAGGCTGAAAGCAGCCAAAACTAAGAAGGATGAGCGTCGGCAAAGTTACTGGTTCTTATAAAAAAACCCGTGTGTCACAGACTAGTAGTAGCAAACGTTCTTCCGACTGATTAACAAAATTTGATTTTAGCAGTACCCGCAGTGTTTGAATAGAATATGCTCGGATGCTCCATTTTGAAACTTAGTTTATGGTCGAGCGCCCGTTTTGTTTATTTCCCTTTTCACTGATTATTGCTAGTAACTGCGCTTTGATTTTCTTGTTTCGTACAGCAGTTGTACTACTATATGAAGCAAATTATCAAGAAAGGGGTATGCAGCTACGCTACTATCAGGCTTGACGCTCTATTTAGGATTAAACTCAAGGTAGGAGTTTACCCAAAGCACAGCTGTTTTGTGTTTACTGAAGTACGAGAGGGCAAACCCTTTCCTGTTGTCTCCCAGATATATTGCTTGTTCAAGATCATTTTGTCGCTCAGAGTAATTTTTAATAAATCCTCGGTGCTCACAGCTCCCAAAAGTAAAAGTGCACGCGATCGTCAAAAACAACGCCGTACGTGGTCACCAGTCATTGCGTTACTTTATCATTTCAGTAGCCGTACGCCAAACGACAAGCATGTTAAAAGTTTTGATCAAATGTTAAAATTGTAGTTGGAGCTTTAAAGTTTGCCAAGAAACTGAATACGTGGAAAATAAAAACCGTTGAACCGTTATGAGACATGTAGCCGGACTCGAGAGGGCGAAGAAACGAATTTACCATGGAGCATTCAAGAGGTCTCCTACGGGTGAGCCAGCGAAATGAATGAAAGATTTTCAACACGCGCGAAGATGAAATTGTTATTATATTGGTATGTTATGAAATTGTCAATATCGATAAAAAAGCTAACTACTTTAAGTTCTTTTTATTCATCTGTTTCACTTCAAACAAAACTGTTCTACTTTTGTATAATTTGCTGAGCAGAACTGTATTTCGTCGATAACTATATGTTAAATTCAGAGGCGTTCGTGGCCAGTTTTTGCCCGTAAGCCCGACTGGATGCAAAAGTTGCCAAAAATGTTTGATATCAGTGCATAACACAAGTGAATAATTCAAGCTTTATGGCCAACAATTTTCGGATTTTCAGTAGGGGAAGCGATTTACTGACTTTTACTTAGAGCCAGAAAACATAACTGAAGAATGTTTCAATGTTATTTCAGTCAAGTTAAAAAAAACCCTTGTAAGCCAGTACGGCCATATAATAATATCCTATAATCCTTTTTCAGTACGCGTTTTTCAATATAAGCCAAAGATAAAAGCAAAATCATCTTACAAACCTAAGTTGCCTTGGAGACAGCGATTATCTTCGGTATCTGTAGTGTTACTAAATATGGATAAGCAGATGAGAGTCTCTGGATGGGACTCCATGTTAAAACCTGGTTTTCATATGTCGGGAAAATCCCAGACGATGGGCGATTTTACTTTTTACCGACCATCCCAGATTTTGCCGATATATCGGATAATCGCCAGACGTCTATCCTAGATTTTCCCGATAATAAATTTGGCTGAAAATGGAAAGTGCGTCAAAAATTGAAACTTAAACACAAATGTAACAGCATTAGAGCATCATGCATGGATGCACGCGAGTTTATGCTGCGTCGTTCTCAATACATCTGTGCTCTTGCACTCGTCAACGCAAGGTTTTCCACTTTGAAAAAACAAAATCCAACAAAACGAAGAACGAAGAGGTTTTGGATTAGAGAATATTTAAAAAAACGAATTGCGCCCATCAGACAGAGAATGTTTTTCGATATATTAGGATGAGTCCAGAACGCTTTGAACATTTGCTAACTGTAGTTGCTCCTTACATTCAAAAGAAAGCATGTAGAAGTCGTGATCCGATAACACCAGCTGAACGGTTAGTCGTGACACTGAGATATCTTGCAACCGGC